>MU190088.1:18977-46009 GCA_016904865.1 Pissodes strobi
TCAGAAAAACCTAAGTGAAATTCTGTTTATTTTTAGAATACTTTTTTGATATTTCTATAGTGATCTTAAACACTGCATCATGTCATTTTTTCTTTGAAAAATATGTTTTGTTTTCAGTAACATGGCCAATCATAATGTTACATTTTTCTACAATCTGGTCACACCATTTATACATTAATTACTCCTCTAGTGATTTATTGATTTAGTATCAACGTGTGGAATTCGCAAGACATCCTCTGTCTCAAACATCAACTATTAAATTTCGTGGCTGCTCACAAATAAACTTTAACACTTGTTTTCTCCACCCTCTCACCACTCTAGCTATTATGACTAAACCAACGCTCAAGTCGTGGGATTTACTAAGTGCCTGTTTATGGTAGGTAATATAACTTATTAGTCGCCACAATTCCGATAGGAAATCGCAAAATCATAAAATACGTTTGATGAATAAGCAGTTTCGTTTGGCCGAGAAATTTCTTGGAGTTTAAAGACGGATTTAAAAAAATAGACAAAGAAAAAGCATTGATTATTTGTTCAAGTTCAATATAAGAAAACATTTCGAAATTTTTTTTAATATTTGAAATTAGGTTCTTCTATCACTCTTCGGCAACCTGGGATCCAAAAAGAAATATTTCTATGGAGAAATACAGTAGACTTTAAGGAAATTAGTTATAAATAAAAAGATTTAGCGCTATTAAGTAAATAAATCCGCATAACGAATTAATACTTATATCCTAGTATTTGAAACTTCTATTTTTTCTGTCGGAGATTTTAAGGATCCTAAGCCTGGAATAAAAAACTTATCTGATAAGCACAAATTACATAAAAGTGATCTGCATATACCATGAACCTACATTTTTGAATCAGTAGTACCAGTTTCTACTATTTTTGATGTAGGCTTATACAAAGTGCCTTAGAAATGTAGCATATTTTTTGAGGAGCAAAAGAATATTACTTAATGCAAAGGCCAGTACATATTTAAAAACTTTTATACAAAGAGCTTGAACGAAGCACTTTGAAACAGAAAAAAATTTCAATAATTGCAACGTTTAGAAATGTTAAGAAACTTAAGTGTAATTAAAAAAAACACTACTATCTTTAATATCGTGAACTAATAAAACATTCAAACTGCTAACTAATTATCACCCTGTCCTAAGTTTGAACTTGAACTTGAAGATTATTATGTAAATGCTCAACAAAAATTATAAACAAAGCGAGTAAATAGCGCAGGAACCTATGAACCTTAAGGTTGCAATGGTCCACAGATCCACCCACTATTCAGCTGCCTGCGGCGACTCCCTGTAGATGATATAGAATCATCAACGGCTGATGAAATTCAACGTGGTGTGCAATTATCATACCACATAGATTTTAAAGCATACTCAATAAGTCTCCAACCTTTTAATCAACAAGGGTTAAATGGAATCACTAGAGTCCTAAACTTCTCAAAGGAGTCTTCCAAAATATTTGCCTCCAAATTAAATGAATAGAATCTTTTCCATCAGAAATTAATATTACAATTTATCGTAAACGAGATCAGGATCTGCTGTGGCGATATAAAACAACTCTCAGAAAAGGTTGACTAGTCATAATATACATTAATTTTATTAACAGTTCAGAACGTGGTTTGAAATGTGCTCATTAGCACAACGGTAACAACTTTGATCATTCCATCAGCATAAATAAGAATTATGAGACAATATTCCTAGTCCTAAAAAAATCAAGTGTGAAGAACATGTGACGTTCTAAAAATGGTAAACTGCCTCCTTGGACAGCAGGGCTGAATAGCAGAGCTTAGGTTCAGCGCTGGGTTAACAGAAATTGCCCTAATCGGAACTCACCCTGGGCTAGGCGCGCGGAGTATATATTTAATACAATGTAAAAGAAGTAATTTGATTTTTCGCACTACCCGCAGTACCTTTCTCAGAAACAACGTTTCAAAAAAGAACACTCGTACAAGATCTGATCATGTAATATAATAACTCAGTTGCCCGGTCAGAAAAATAATCCCTGTAATTCTGTAAAAGCAAATACACACCCCGTCAAAAGTCTTCCTAACTACTTTTCTCATAAGAGGCAATACAAACATGTTCTCCAGAAAACATGCATATCTAGTTTAATAAAAAGGCAAACAAAGTCATTCAAAAAAAAAATGCAAAAAAAAGATGAAGCTACAAATGTATTACAAAATTAATCAACTGCGGTAACCAGCGGGCTATTTGTAGCGTGTTGAGGGTTTTTAAATAAACATAGATTTTTGACTTACCCGGTATGAAACAAAAACTCAAGTTTGACTGAGGTCTTACGGGTGGATAACATTGCCAACGAATTGCCTATAATGAAATGCCAAAAATTAAGGTCAAAATTGAAGATTTTTGATACCGAGTGAATTAAAAATTTGGGCTTTTTCTGAATACTGCACACTCTGTGTCACTAGTTACGGAAGTACGGGTCCATAACACTTTAGCGTCACACAAATTGAGAAGTTTTTTGGTAAAAATAAGAACATTTTCTATGTTAGAGAGAGTGATTCTTTATAAAAAAGTGCGGGCGGAGGATCTTTTTTATTAAAAAACTAACATTTCTAACCTAAAAAATATGAAACTTTCGGAACAAACACATCTACCTATAACAATTTTTCGACTTTCGAACCTGCGCATTTGGCAGCAGCCCAGTGTTGTTCTAATATTTCGTTGTTCTTGTAGATAACGTAGAAAAGGGTAAATTTTTACTTAGCACCCTTTTCGAGTTTTGCAATTTATTTTCGTGTAACGTGTTGTATTAGACAGAATTAGAAGTGTTTTGTGACACGTTACATACTGCGCAAAGCACCTTTGACGCCAAAAATAAAAAAAAAATCCCAAATGTTTGAAAAGGTAGAATAGCAGCTTGTCAAACCACAGCTAACCTAAACTAACCCAAACTAACTCACAGTAACCAAAACCAACCCAGACTAACACAAACTAACCAAAGCCAACGCAAACAAACCAAAACTATCCCAGACTAACCCTAAATTAACCAAAGTATAGAAATAAGCGCGCAAACACACTATCTCAAACCTAAACTAACCCAAACTAACCAACACTAACCCAAAGTAACTGAAACCAACCCAGACTAACCCAAACTAACCAAAGCCAACCCAAACAACCAGAACTATCCCAGACTAACCCTAAATTAACCCAAGTAAGGAAGTAAGCGCGCAAACTACTATCTCAAACTAAGCAAAACCAACCCAGACTAACTAAAAGTAACTCAAACTAACCAACACTAACCCAAAATAATCAAAACCAACCCAGACAAACCCAAACTAACCAAAGCCAACCCAAACAAACTAAAGTAAAAAATAAGCGCGCAAACAAGGGCGATACGCGCGCTTGTCTCTTCACTATCTCAAACTAACAAAACCAACCCAAACTAACCAAAACTAACCCAAACTAACCAACAGTAACCCAAAGTAACCAAAACCTACCCAGACTAACCCGAACAATAAGTAAAACATCTTTGACGCCAAAAAAAATCCCAAATGTTTCAAAAGGTACAATAGCAGCTTGTCAAACCACAGCTAACCCAAACTAACCAACACTAACCCAAGGTAACCAAAACTAACCCAGACGCGCGCTTTTCTCTTCGCTGTCTCAAACTAAGCAAAACCAACCCAAATTAACCAAAACTAACCTAAACTAACTCAAATTAACCCAAACTAACCAAAACTAACTCAAACAAACCAACACTAACCCAAAGTAACCAAAACCAACCCAGACTAACCAAAGTCAACCCAAACAAACCGAAACTAACCTAGACTAACCCTAAATTAACCAAAGTAAGGAAATAAGCGTGCAAACAAAAGCGCTACGCGCGCTTGTCTCTTCACTATCTCAAAGAAAAGACCCCTCGAGCTAAGGATCTCGGGGTCTTTTTAGATTGTAAACAAAAATTTGTCTCATAGAAATTTTGAAAAAAAATTTTTTTGTTTCAAATCAACGGTCTTTTCGATAAGACATCTCCGCTATCGGTATATTACTGTTTACATGTTGGCAATAACGCTTAAAATCGTGTTTGCCTACGTTTTCACTTCGCTTCGTTTGTTTTTAGACAAGCGTCTACCTACAACAAATTTTCGATCTTTGGACTAATATTTCACTTCACGCATGGCCCTTCGCTCGATTCGAGGGCGCAACCAAAGAAAACTAATCCAAGGCAATGCCCAAAATCAAGAAAAACAACTGAAAAATATCTGAATTAGCACGTACGCATGCGAGAAGGCTCAAAAGTGATGTTGGTAAACGCTATTAACAATGGCAAATTGCTGCGCGAACAACAAAATTTGCCGCGGCGCGACGAAAAATAACACGAACATTGAACACAAATATTTAAAAAACAAATACATGAACCGCAATTTTTATTTCATATATTGTCAAATAATTGTGTGCACTAACGATTAGTATATCTCTGACATTTTAATTCATGTGATGCTAAAGTGAAACAACGCGAGTAAATAGCGCAAGAATCTATGAACCTTAAAGTTGCAATGTAACAATGCTCCAGCGACCTGGCAAAGAATTGTGGATATCGTTTCAGGCGCAGACCTACAGCTTAATAGGTTGGTCTATTTAGATTATTTTAATTAGTCAGACCTTTGAAGAGCATTTACGTCTCCTCGGACTTGTATTCGATAGATTGCGAAAGACCGATCTGATGGTTTCTGTGGATAACCAATTTTTATGTTCCTCAGCTCAAATACCTCGGTTATGTAGTGGATCTAGATGGCTTAAGACCAGACTCTGAAAAAGTAGAAGCCATTATTAATATTCTAACGCCTAAAACCCTCAACGAATTTCGAAGATTTATGGGCACTGCATCTTGGTACAGAAGGCTTTTTCCAAAATTTTTCCTCCATAATATCTCCTCTAACAAACCTAATCAAGAAAAATGTCAGGTGGAATTGGACTTCGGAGTGTGACAGATTTTTTAAGTGAATTAAAGGATATTGAATCACCGCCTTTCTGTTGACTTGTCCTGATTTTGACCGAACGTTCACATTACAGGCTGATAATTCGTCATATGGAATTGTTTCTGTATTGACACTACAGTTTGATGATGGTGAGGGAGTGATTTGCTATTTGTCACGATCTTTAACAAAACGGGAACGAAAATATACTGTCACCGAGAAAAAATGTTTGGCAGTCATATGGAGCGTAAAAAAATTACGTCTTTACTTGAAACATACTGATTTTAAAGTCATAATAGTCCACCATTCTTAACGTTGGCTTCATCGATTGAAAGATCCTCAACGACGCTTAGCTCGATGGGCTCTCGAACTTCAACCTTATGATTTCGAGCTCATTCATAGAAAAGGAAAAGAACATGTTGTAACGAACTGCTTATCTCGCTCAGGTCCAGTAATAGAAACAGTAGACACTGACGACTCCATTTTCTATAAACAACATCACTGACAAATTGTATTTACAGATGTTTAATGGACTAGAAGAAAACTCAAAGAAGGACTGTAAAACAACGTCCTTTATAAATATGTTGACACCCCGTTACCACTTTCATTCATCGTCAGATAGCGAGAAAATTGTTGTTCCTAAAGATATACGTAAAAAAGTATCACACCGTTGCCCTGACATCCGAATATCAGGACATGTTGGGACCTACAAAACGTTTTGGAGAGTACATGATCATAAAATTTTGGTTACACTCAGGGAGGACCGTATCATTAATATCTCTTCAAAAAAGTCATGGCTCTAATTTGTGTGATATATAATCAATAAGTAAAGATTTCAAATTTAAATACAATCAAAATTCACGTAGTGGGGAATTCAATTAACTCATAAAACCAACGGATTAGTGACAAAAATAAAACAGACTTATCTTTCTATTGCTTCGAGGACGAGCTAATATACTACTAAAGTTGTAAATCTCTTTGCGAAAGGCCATCTGGCACTGTCACTACAAATACAGTTAGATGCACTAAGTTGTAGACAGAATAGCGACAGTTATAATAGAGCTTTTTACGAAAAGAACAGCACAGCTGATTTAAAGTAAGTGTATAGTTAGATTTAAATATTTAATTTAGAATTGATCAGGGATTTACCCTAAAATGTTTTCTCGTTTATATAAAATTGATTGGGTTAAGGTGAGACATAATAATGTAAAACTTAGTAAAACAAGCAATACAAAATAAAGGGTCGCAGCTCTTGATGATACCCTATATCTAAGACACTCAAATAATCATAGTTTATTTTTGCGCCAATAGTCATAATAATAATGGTATACAAAAGAAGAGAGTGGTGATATCGTATAACTAAGATAATCATAATAATCATAATATATTTATGCCACGATAATCATCATAATTATAATTAATTGGTGCAAAGAGTCATAATATTCATAATTTATTGCTATCGCAAAATATACAATGTTTGACGCAAGTCAAATTAAAATAAAAAAAAATGCAAGAATAAAAAATATATATAATACACCAAAAATACACACTATTTTAGTGTAAATTAAAAGAAACACCAAAAGCACTACATTAGAAACATAACAGGTTAAAATCTCAACAATGATCAGCCTTAAAGGAATAATACATTTTTATAATAATAATCTATACTTTTATAAATATGAGATAAGCGTAATCACAACACAGTTTTCACTACTGGTATATATTGCAGAACCGAATCCGCATAGAAAAAGGTAGTAGTAGACGACGGCCCATTTGCACGAATTCGGGCATTATTGTTACCTATTGTTGACGTGTGTTGTATTTTGTGTCTGGATAATATTTAAATTATTCCGATTGACTTTATGTGGCAAATGTTCGATAACGATGCATCTCAGGTAAAAAGAAAAAAAAAATAAAAAGATATATAAACTAAAAGGTAGGGCCCGTTGTGCTCCCCTTGTCGCAGAAAAAAATTACTGCATTTCCCGTGAGATATCAGCTATCGCCCGCGTACCATTGAGTAGTAGAGACTCCAGGACCTTTAAATTACAAGGCTGAGCCCGTTGTGCTCCCCTTGTCGCCGAAAATATATTAAGCAGGTCCCGTTTCGACCCCCCACACTGCTAGATCCTTTTAGTGCAAGTAGCTTGCATCTCGACCCATTGTTTGAGTAGTTGTATTAGTTTGGGTTAGTACCTGCATTTTTCCGTCTCATTTTATTATTGAACTTGTAATTTTACGGTTACATTTCTTGCTGTGTTCTTGACTTTTATTTTATTTATTCATTTATTGTAACTGCTACATTTTATTTTTATACTGTTTTGTTTGAATGTCTGCAATTTTATGTGAGCGACCTATAGTCGGTTAATTATCTTAGGTTAATTTTGACCAGTTTTTACTTTTATTGTTTATTGCTTTGATATATCAGGTTTGAAATAACAAGATCCTTCTGTTTCACTTTGTCTTAGTTCATCTTTATCTGGGGTAAACTTCTCCACTGTACTTTACGAATCTTGTAGTTGCGTGTTCTCTTCTACATTAATAAAATCCACCTACTAGTGAGAAAGTATATTTTAATTATCTGGCAAATAGATTAGTTGTTTGGCATCCAACGATTTTTATTTCTAGCATTAAGAAGGCAGTCTCTTTACAGGGAGGATTTAAAGTATTAGCTTAGTAAGGCATACAATTCAGAGCAACAGAGGGAAGTGGTCCTAGAAGGGTAAGTGTATCAAACTCTATATCAACTACTACAAACACAACGTAATTTTGGGTCCTAACCAAGCATTTGCGCAAGTGCTATCAACAAATGGTGTTAAATTATCTATGACGAGCACAGCTACGCCGTTACTTCTAACATGCAAATGGTTATGCCCCGAGTATGGTTGCTTCAATAAACTAATAAAATGGGCACATGTTGGTTGCGAATTTGTATCTGCACGTCTCCTTTGAGAGTTCAAAAATATGAAAACAAGATATGCACACCTTTCCGCGTAATAAAGGTGAGCTGTATTAGTGCCATTTCTGAAGAAATAAGATTTTAGGATTTTCCCTTGCAACAATGTTCATATAGGTTAAACAATGAGGTGATCAGACAGCGTAGCGAGTGTACAATATTTACTACGTAGTATACCCTCAGCTTTGGACGGTAGCAAATATAGAATCAATAATGAAACACATGCTAAAGCATCGTCTCCTTTATATAGAGTAAAAATAAAATACGATCCTGAATTTACACGATCTATCAATCTTGCATAAAATTAGCTTTGGTGTAAATTCAGCAGTGCGTGGAAATTATTTACGGTCCCTTTGATAATAAAATTAATTATATTATACTGAAATAGATACTCCAGTTATCTATTGCCTGGATTTTCGGATATTGGTTGAGATTGGTGATATATTATTTAATTATATTTTAATCTCAATTTACGACTGGGGCAAATAAATATGTTAATTTAGATGCTATATTAATTGCAAACGTCTAACAGACAAATATTAAAGCTTTAGTGCCAGGATGTGAACCAGCGAAGGTTGGGGCGCGAAATTGAATTAGTATAAAAGACGTTTGGAAGTCTAGACATTTTTAGATCATATTTTTCAGAATAGATTTAAGCGGTGGCGGGCGCGGTGGCATGGCGGTCGCGGTGGCGGTAAAATACTGTACGTGTAAGTTAATCCATTAACGCCGAGAAATGAAAAAGTCGCTCAATCTGAAAAGGTTTATTAAAAATATATCAAAATGCAATAACTTAACACTGATTTACTTCAAAAAATCAAAAGTAACTGCGTCTGAATGAAAAAAGGGCTGGGTCCATATGGGACCACTAGGCGTCTCCAAGAACAGAATTGGAAAAAATCATTTAACTTTCACCATTTGTGTGAAAATTTTTAAAGCAGCTAACGCAAAGACCCAAGTTGCATTTACTACACATTGTGCGTCCTTTTGAATCACAATTTGGTAGAGCACACCTTCTTCTCTTTCCCTCTGGGACAAGGCCGGATCTACGCATAGGCTTAATGGGCTGCAGCCCAGGGCCCCCGAGCTCTAGGGGCCCCCGTTTCCCGTTAAGATAAAAATATGCATAGATAGATAAAATAGATATCAAAAATAAAAAACCAAATACCATATCAAATTTATTTTATTTTTAATTTTCCAGTGCAATTTACGTTTGTTCTTCGGCCCTACCACGGAACCGAATACGCGGGAAAGAATAGGCACAGATTATACCCATGATACAATAACAGGGGTTATTGTATCATGGTTCATACCGTACCCGAATCAGTTAAACAACTCTCCACGTGTTTTGAAGCCAAGCGCTTCAACCAATAGGAGAGCTGGTAGTTCTTAGCTTGAGAATGCGCTCAATGAGTGACCGCTGCCTTTATAAATAAAACATCAGTTCGGCATATATGTGTGTCTCTTTTCAGTATGATACCGCCTGTAAGGAGAAAGAGATGGAGATAGTGTTGGCGAGAAATAAATGTAAAACGAGGCACGCAACAGGCTTGTATTCAGATGAGATCTCGATTATTGATTTTCCGCGCGGCGACAGGAAAAGTATGTTGATTGAAAAGGAACCGAAAAGCGAAAATTACCATCTTGTTTTTTCGAGAGTCGGTTTTGTTTGTAGTGCCTTTTGTGTACTGCATTCGCGAAATTTGTGTATTAAATCCATAATTAGATCCTAGTTCGACTCTATCCACGGCCCAGCTGGCCGTATAATTCTGACGTTTCCAACTAATAATGCGCATGCTCGAAATATGAGAATCCATGAAAAAATAGAATTTGGCTTCACTAACATCAAAGGTGCCGGCTCAGAGTTGTATAACTGATTCGGTGACGGTATAAACTGTGGAATAGATAGAGCCGCGAGCGTGTATACACACGTAGTGGCAGTAGTGGTTAGTTAAAACCAGGTCCTATTTCTGTAGCCATTTATTTGTGCAATAATAAAATCAAGTTGCAATAATGTAATATACTGATTTAGTGAGTGCTGTGCCATGTAGCCCTGTGCATAATATCTGAAACTAAAAGATACCTACCTGTTTATTCAAGTTTCAAGCAAAAAGTAAGTACCAATACACATTTCTAAATTATTTAAGTAGGAAAATATTGAGGCCACACGATTGAGGCAATGTTTTTTTGGTATTAATATATGAATTAAGTATTTTCAATGATTGAAAACATCACAATTTGCTACAAATAGGTATGTTGTCTTAATATTTGTGATTTGTGACGTTTGTTTATCAATCATTTTATGCGGATTATGAAGATTTCCCGCGAATACATAATTATGGATAAAAGCAATATGGCCTTGATTACTGTAATAAATAATTTTTTTAAAGTAAGGGTAGCAATAGCAAATAATGGATGACAACGGAAAATCAATATTTATTTAAAGTGGAGCAAAATAATTCTAAAGTGTATTTTTATAAAAAAAACCCCTTTAAAGCTATGTGCCAATAAATAATAATACCTAAATCAGCCTTTTGGTTTAGCGTGTATAGACAATGGGTCTTATGAATAAAAATGAGCATTTAGTTTATACTCAAAAATTTGGAGCAAATACTCCACGTGGTATGAATAAAAACCAGAAGCAGATACTTCGCTTGAGTAGGTACTCTTATGTATAATTTGTTGTGAGTATATTCTCATTTTTGATATGAATAATATTGTGTTTATGCTCTTTAGGATGAGAATCTACTCCATAATTTTGGAGTCTGATAGCCACCAGACTTCAGTTTGACCGTGGCAGAGCTATGGCTGAGTTCGTGCTTAATTTGCGTTCAAAAAAATATTATAAACCTAGAAGAAGTACGTGTGATCGTGACTTTAAAGCATTGTATCGATTTAGTAAAGAAAATGTAGAGTGGCTATCAAATAACTTTTTGGGTGTAGAATCTGAAGAAACAGGAGGTGGTGCTATATGTAACACTGATAAAATGAAAATATTTTTGAGATATGTAGGTGATCCGGGGTTTCAAACAGGAGTAGGAGAAGATATTGGTGTTCACCAAACTTCTGTTTCTAAAGTTGTGACGCAAGTTGCTGACCAGATGATAGAAAAATGCGGACGGTGGATAAAGTTCCCTCGCACTCCGGCGGATGTAATAGAAGCCAAAGAAAGATGGCAAACAAAGTACACTTTTCCATGTGCCGTGGGTGTGATCGATTGCACCCACATAAAAATAAAAAAACCACCTCTTCATGGTGATGAATATATTAATCGCAAGGGATATCATAGCATCAATGTTCAAGCCACTTGCAATGCAGATGAGTGGTTTACAAGCGTAGATGCATCATGGCCAGGATCTGTTCATGATTCACGGATATGGAGCAACTCACAAATTTGTAACATTGCAAGGAATGAGTTTCAGAGGTCGCATGCATTACTTTTAGGGGATGAAGGATATGGCATCGCACCGTGGCTAATGGTGCCCTTTAGGAATCCTAATACTCCGACAGAGCATGCTTATAACAACTTATTTACAAAGGAGCGTGTAATAATTGAAAGATGTTTTGGGCGACTAAAACAACGATTTCCGATGCTTCAATATAAAGTTCGGGTGTCGACAGGAAAAGTTCCAAAACTTGTTATATGCTGTTTTATGTTACACAATATCGCAAAATATTTAAATGATGAGCTCGATCCAATGGAGCTTCCAGTACAAGATATTCCGGTTCCGTACCCGTTACAAGATGAAGTTGACAATAATATTAGACAAAGCGGGCAACGGAGGCGATCTGCATTAGCAGAAATCATTCTTACTATACCTTGAGGTAAGTAAAAGTCGGAATACAAAACAACGCATTTATGATTTTTATTGCTAACATTTTCTATCACTACTTACATATTTTATTTTGCAACTGTTTAAAAAATTATTTAAATATTATAAATGAATGTATGTTTTTCCGTTTTCACCGTCAACGATAGTACTATTATTGTTTGAAGTAGATTGTTCACTGACATCTGGATTTAGCTCTCTCTTCAGTTTTTCCTCCTTCATTTCCAAAACTCTCAGTTGTTTCAGCAAAACTAGCCTTTGTAGGTCGGTATTTGAAAGTTGTTTAGTATCGTTTGTTTCATATTTTTCAAGAGGACTAATTTTTTAATTTTTTTTTTTTAGGTGGATGAACTTCACTAACAGCATCATCATTTGTGGTACACATTTCAGAAACAGAAGTTGAGTGTCTGCGGATTGTATCTTCATGACTACTGCCTTGTGTTGTGTATGTTTGTTGTACGCCGACAGATAATGCTCCTAAAATGAAAGTGTAAATTGAAGTAATAAAAAATAAAATATCAAGAATATGCTAGTAATTAAAATAGGTAACCTCGGCTTTCACAGAAATATATTTTTTGGTTCTAGATAACTTTGTAGATGAAATATAGTTTGGCTGCCTTATTTCTATCATTACTTATAAATATTACATTACCTGGAATCTTTGTAAGAACTGGATTTGTGTCGCCTTCCATGATTTCCAACAAAATCTTTTCCCAATCCTGCAGAACGATTTTCTTATTTCCAGTTCTATTAATATCAGTCTTTTTCTTGAGTCTGGATTTCATGTTGTTAATTTTCTTGTACATTTCACTTGTCGTTATTTGTGAACCGAAATTAAGCTCCCATTATTTTTTCATCGCTTCGAGTGCTTTCGATTTTGATAGTCGGACAGCTGGTGTTTGTGACTTGGACAAAAGTACGGGAAAATCACGTAACATATGCACAAATCCCATTTGGGATTCGCAACTTTTATTACTTTCTTCTTCACTGCTTTCACTCATTGTACCAACAAATGTACGCTGATTGATTGCTTCGATAATGCACTATTAGAAATGCAGAAATATGCCGAACGCCTGCTATCGAACAGGCTCTGACAAGTTTGGAAATTAAACAGCGAGTAGATACTCTATGTACTAGGAGCAGAAACTCATCAAATCGAAACATTTTTATTCATATGAAGTGGAGTACAAACTCATACTTTATGCTCATGCTCATGAGAACATACTCGGAGTTTATACTCTGGTATTATTCATACCACCCAATGATTTTTTAATTTTTTAAATAAACTCCCTATGTTCTTTTTTTAATTATCTCAGAAATATACTTAATTGTTTTGTAAAAATGTGTTTCAATATTTTTAGTTTATTAAGCACACTGAGTTGTGCTATTATTTTTTTAAATTGACTAAATCATAATTTTATGACCTAAACATTTAAATTTATTTTCAGGAAAATCAAGTGCTTAGTTAACAATATAATTATGTCTGGCAGAAAATATAAAAGTGGAGCGGAAAAACGAAAATTACTGCTAAATCGAGAAAAAGAAAAAGTAAATGTGCCAAAATATCAACTTTTTTTACATTGGGGCAAAGTGGCAATATAACCAACGCAGTTACATTAACATGCGAAAGGGAAGGGAACTTAGCCGAAGAAAACGCAGAAACACAACAAGCAAAATATCATCAATGATGAAAATATACAAGATCTCGGTCTCGATAGCCAGCAGTCTTCTGAAAAAGATGTTTAACCAGAGGACATCAGTAATGCCCCGGCCGAAAAGTGTTTAGAAAATGTTGGGTTTGAGTTTGAGAAATACGTTGACGTGGGTTCGTGGCCTGAATAGCTAAGTAAAAATTTTATTGATTATATCCTTTGACATGAAATGAGTTACTTTCAAAATAAAGATCCGAACAATATATATTTTGTTTCGGTAAGAGAATACAAAGAACAAAACAGATCATTTTCAAATAAACATTACATTAAAAAACTTAAAAATGGCCAATTGCTGGAAAGATCTTGGCTATGATAGGTATTCAACTAGAATTGGTAGTGTTTTTGTCTGACCTGCAAACTTTTTTCTGAAAGAAATTCTCAATACACAACCGGCTTTTCTGATTGGAAACACGTAACAAGTTGTTTAGAAAATCATGAAAATTCTATTGAACATAAAAATTCAATGTTAGTTTGGTTGATACGAAAGGAAAATAAGTCTGTTTTAGATAAACAGTTACAGGAGCAACTAAGAAAAGATACAGAATATTACCACAATGTCCTCAAACGTGTTATTGCGGTGGTAAGTATTTGGCTATAAGGGGTTTAGCATTCAGAGGTACCGAGGAAGTTTTTGGTTCTCCTCATAATGGTAATTTTATGGGTGCCCTGGAAGTGCCAGCAGAGTTCGACCCGTTCATTCGTGAGCATATTGAGCAGCGAGAATCAGGACCACAACCGTTAATATCGTACTTATCAAAAACAATATATGAGCAAATAGATGAAATTATGGGCAAACAAATACCTAATTAAAACAATTACAACTCAAATAAATATCGATGACACAAAGTATTATTCAATTGTGATGGATTCAACACCAGATCTGTCCCATAATGACCAACTTGCTATTGTACTACGATATTGTTTTCAAGGAAAAGTGTATGAAAGATGTGTCTCATTCTTTAAGATTAGTAGTCACACTGGCTTATACTGATTTAATTCTCTACACGAATTTTTAGAAACTAATGGACTGCTATTGCATAATTGTAGGGACAGTCCTTTGATCGTGAAATTAAGTTGAAATTTACGTTAAAAATGGAAAATATTTTAATTATTTAGGGAGCCCCAGTATCGTTAGCCCAGGGCCCCAAAAGGTCACGGTCCGGCACTGCTCTGGGACAGGAATAATCCAGTGATTAGTACAGTCATACCTGACCGTATCTGAGACACGAAAATCACTTCCAGCTGCCCTTGGCACCCGACCGCTTCTTTTGGGTGGTGTCTTGAACATTATCAAATAGCTCTAAAAACCGAACATAATATTCAATATTCATGACACTAGTACCTATTAGCAGTTGATTTTGCCTGGCAAATATTTCTCCTGAATTCCAATTGGCTTATATTTCTTCCTGACTTTTTGTACAAAATCCAAGCATTTTGGACAGCTGCGTCTACAAAGTAAGTGAAAATAGGCCAGTACCACTTTTTTGAACGTATGCCGATTCGGTAGCTGAAATAATAATAATAATATAAAGTATAAAACAACTATTATTATACAATTTTCCCTTACCAGGATATGTTATTATCCATTTGGTCGGTCCCACCCATACTTTTATTGTATTGAGAGATGAGATATGGGCGAGGGACTGAAACAGTCTTACTTTCTTTTTTGGAAAACCTATCTACATTTCTGATCGGTTCAATTCCAAAGCAGGTACTTGCAACAGTCACAACCTTATTGTCTTTCCAACGAACATATAAAATACCAGTCTCTTTATCTAGCGTAGATGAATAATCACCCCTACCTCGCTTCTCCATGGTCTTTTTAGTAACTAGTGGGGAGTCATTGGGAATTCTGTTTTCTCTTATAGTACCGGTAGCTCCATAACCATTTATTTTTAAAGTACTCATAAGATTCTTACTAGTAAAGAGATTATCAACGAAGAAATTATAACGAAACAGTCGTTTTTCGCCCAATTCCTCTATCATTTGTAGCAAAGGGGCAGTAGCCTTTCCAAAATATCCTTCATATTCCTGATTTGATCTGGGATTCTTCCCCTGGTAAACCTCAAAATTTATCAGGTATCCGCTGGGCGCGTTAAGACACCATACTTTATACCCGAACCTCACTGGTTTCCCCCTTATAAACTGCTTACAACTATGGCGTCCGAAATAACGGATCATGGACTCATCGTAGGCAAGATTTTGTTCAGGAATAAAATGTTCTAAGAATGCGTTTTTTAGCATATCAGCAATTGACCGAAGTTTATCATTTACGTCTATATTATTATTATCTGCAAAGTGTATTAGTCGGCATATTTGTAGAAATCGGTCCCTTCTCATAGCTTCAGACACCAATATATTTTTCATGTCTAAACTAGCTTCCCAATAGCTTCTTTTTGAAGGCAGCTCGTTATATCCACTTAGCAGAAGAATGGAAATAAATACTTTTAGTTCGGGAACTGTCAAATTTGGGTCCGGTTCATTTTTGAATAGAGCATAATTTCGAGTTTCAGAAACTATCGTGTTAAAAAATCAGGTGTCAAAAACAATTCAAGTAATTCAACACAAGACATAGATACGTATTTTGTATTGTCACCCATTGGAAATTCCTTTTGCAAGTATGCTAAATCTCCCTGAATAAATGTCATTTCACTTGGAATCGAAACTGTTAGGGAATTCCGTGTTACGCTTGCGCCTACAGTAGCCAAACTTGGAGTCACAAGTTTATCGGTGCTAGTTTGTAGGGGATCAGTTTGAAAATCTCCTAATCTTTCAGAATTTGCAAATACTATTTCAGCACCAGCGCAAAGTTGTCTTGGGTTCAAGTTATCTGCCACGCCAACATCATCTTCGTCCGCTGAGTCTTCGTCCGTCAAATAGTGGGATTCCGGTGGTTCAATAAAAATCTCCGACACCTCAGCTTCATCATAAGCTATATCTAAAGCTTCCTTTAGAGTAATACCTCTGAAATAAAAAATTATACACATTTTGACTACTTATCCGCCTAGTGGGTCCATATGGGTACAGCGAAATTTAGAAGATGCTACATGTGAAATGTTTGTATACATGCATCTAACCAGTACGATTTCTTATTTTTTAGTATATCTTTATTACGCTAATTTATATTTAGTTTCATTTACACCAGAAAAAAACAACAAAAATACTTACTTTAGCTTGAAATCCATGATATATTTCGATTCACACTACAACACAATAATCAAATTAACCTAATCTGTCTATATTTCGTCACACACTAAAATCCACGCTGCACGTGTTCATTCATAGCCTATACTAACGATATGTAGGCAGGTATAAGACTGCCTGTATTAGACATACGAGATTCGAGGTTGTGTTTACGAGTCAGCTGGCGGGCCCATTTGGTCCCTGTAGGCGTTAATGGGTTAATTAAAGACCGCAAACAGAAGCGATCATGCAAAAACACGTAGAGTATTTTACCGTCACCGCGACCGCAACCGCGTCCACCACCGCTTTGGTTTGCACCTCGCTTTAAGCTTTTAGAGGCCAGTTGGAAGGTTTGACAGATTTAAAAATATTATTTAGACGTGACCCTCAAATTGATGTGCCTGCAGATATTACTTTAGTAAAATAAAAAGACAATTCAATCGCGGCAGTGATAAGCACAACGCATGTGCTTATTGTACCTATAAAGTATACCAAAATACATATATATCAAAAATCGCCAAGGCAGCTGCACAAAAGCTAGGAGCACTCTATAGAGCAAAAGAGTTGTATACACCTTATCAGCTCTTACTACACTATAAGACCGAGATAAGACAATCTCTGAGATACTGTTCCCATGTGTGGAGCTCGGCACCCAAACACTGCCTCAAGATGTTGGACTCCATACAGCGGAGAGCAGTCCGTCTTGTGGATGATCGAGAGTTGACTAAAGACCTTGATGGCCTTGAACATCGAAGAAAAGTGGGGGATCTATTTCTTTACTATCGATACTACTACGGAAGGGGTTCAAACGAGCTGGCACTTATGATTCCGCCCAAAGTTGTGCCAAACAGAAACACCCGTCAGACACAAGCTGCTCATCAACATGCGATTCAGTTGCGAACACCTAAGACATCCCTGTCTCGAGACTTCTTTATCTGGAGGACTGCCTCGCTCTGGAATGGACTCCAGTGTAACGTCTTTTCCGAAAACTACAACGTACATCGCTTCAAGTTCAACGTCCACAATCTTCTCCGCCCACGCATCGCTTGTTGAGTGTTAGAGGATTTTCCTTTTGTGTGTGTACCAAACATAACAAAAACATATGTAATAGAAAGCAGAAAAAGAAAGAGTCTCTCCCACAGCTGAAGCATAATAATATTTTTGTAAGTTATATGATAAATGTTAATGGTAATAATGGATGTAGCCCCTGTTCTTAAGCCTTCTCTACAATAACCTACGAAATTCTTTAAATATGATATATAAAGATCGTATGAAACAATAAGTGCATTTGAAATCCTTTATTGCACTATGCCTTATTAAAAGCTTTAAGCTGATGTTGCTCAAATTTGAGCTATTGATGGATTTTTGGCAGTTCAATGAATATGTGTTTGTTCAATATCTATATCCTCCTTGTACTTCAGTACCTAAAAGGACCTTAGTGGAAATGCGCTATATGTCCCAAGTCCTATGAATGCAGAAAAAAATTGGACTGCCTCTCAGATGAAATACGTTTTCACCTTCGTGAAGTACTTAAGAGGTGGAGCTTTAGATTTTAAAAAACCCACCTCTAGACAGATATGTACGGATATCTCTTCGCACTTTGAAGTTTACAGCATTGCACGTAATGGAAGCAAAGTGTATTTATTGGACGGGATTAAAGACAAATCTGGATATGCCGAAACTGCATACAAAAGTAATAATTATCAATGACTATCTAGAACGTATTGTTGATATTTCAAAATTAAATGTGCGTCATCAGCTGATTTATTACACAGCCCAACAGTCATTTTCTTAACTATTGGATAGTCTAGTTTTTGAGATCTGCTATATTGGTTGACCTATTTAAATAAAGCTCGATCGACACAATTAATCATCCACTGCGGTCCTTCACACTTAATTGCTTCAGCATTATTGATATTATATCATATTCGACTTTCATGCTGGTAGATTAACCAATGGCTAGTGAGCAACATGTTATTGTTATCTAAAAGGACAAGTCTCATGCTAATATTTCAACTGTCGATAACAACGAATCATTCAGTTGGTGTGTGTTCTGGCAAATTCATGTTTTTAAGAGTCGTATTTTATAGTTAGAGAATGCCAGGTTAATTTCCTTACTGAAAAATGCCAGCAAATCCTAATATATTTTACTACAAGACGTAATATTAGTACCTAGATAAAGTAGATGAGTTTAACTTTTTTGGGAAGTTCAGGTCTCTAGTTAGATTTGTGAGGACTAAACAAATGAAAATATAAAAGTTCTTATTATTGTACTTGTGAAATCTCTTTTGTATTATATAGGTATCTTATACGAAAATTAAAAGAGTATTGTTCTTAAATCGTTTCTTAGGTTTTGGGAATGCACAGAATATTAAGAAAAATATACATTTTCAATTATTTTTTTTAACTAATAGATATAACTTACATGTTGATTTCGGCTGTCATTGATAGTAGTAGGTAGCTGTGTTCCTTGCTGAAATAGAATAATTTTATTATTCAAAATAAAATAAAATTTTCTTACAACCTAAGTTTTCAGTGACAGTTATTGCAAAAGTATTATAAATAAGAGACAGAAGATGTTATATGCTTGTCCATTTTATTTATCAGAAAATTCCACACTAGTCCATTTTGACCAATCAGACAATTCTATTTTTCTTGTTGTCATAGGAACCGTACTGATTTTCCGGAAATTATCTCTACTCAGGTTACCCTGGAGGTGATTACAGTGGAAATTTTTTGACATAAGTCACATGATCAGCAGTTATATCAGGCTACGTTTATAATGAATTTTCAGCGCAAGTTTTCCAACAAAAAAAATTGTAGGTCTAACAGGTTCTATTGGAATCTAATCTATAAAAGCTATTTACATATGTTTCAGTGCAAAATCCAAATGCTTCTTAAATTCCGGCATTGCTTCTTTTTTTTTAAAGGCGAATATGGAGGAGCGTCAGGAACATACATTTCATCCAATTCCATTAAATGTTTATGTTTGAGGAAATAAATATAATATTTCGACACTATTTTATTCTGTTTACTTCGGGTTTGACGATCCAACTACGGGTGTTTTCGATAACTGCAGCAAACAGTTCTTCTTTTAAAAAGTAAATAGGGGCTTGTGCAACTACTATTTCTGCGAGGCATGTCAATGTTCTATGATTGCTTTTAATATCATCAATTTTATGACACATTTTACACAATGGATATATTTTTAAATTATTATTCATAGTAAAAAAGCTTTCCATGATACACGTTATGCAACAACTGTGACTATCTTGTCGGTGCTGTACCGCTCGTTACCCTAGCAACCATGTTATTACCGTAACAACCAAGGCCACTGCGTTTTTGTAAGCATACTATCAGCGAATAACAACTACGATAAGAAGATTCACTCTACGCGGCGGCACGTCAACGGTATGTCTCCTTTCCCGCGCGAAAACTAGCATGATACTGGCATGTGACCTTTGGACCCGGCGCACACTGGTCGAATTTCTAGGAAAGCTGGCCATAATAAGGTTTACCAGAAATAAGATATAAAAGTAATTAAGTATTACGCGTTTAATATATCGTGTTTTACACAAATAATTGTTGAATTTTTTGCTCATCATCTATATTCATATATAGGGAGTATCAATTATCACTGACGATAAAAATCATGTATAAAGATCATTTGTATGTTCTTAAATCGTTCTAAAAAATGATTTTGAAAATTAAGGGCTCCTTCGTGGTAAAAAAGGGTTTTAAATTTTTAATTCGATGATCCAAATTTTGATTTTGCAACGGTTAATTCAGGAGTCTTACGAGCAAAATGAATATTAAGCGGACGACAGAAACGCGTTGATGAGGGCCTGCAATTTTGCCATACATGTATTTCAGAGTTATCGCTATTTTTAAAAATTAATCTAATAGGGCGAAACTAGTAAAAAATATAGAAGCATCAGTGCAGCTGTTGTTCAAAAACACTTGATTATATACTATCCCAAGATAATATCAAAGTCATATTTACAAATTAAAACTAAATTATAAATTTTTTTCTGCTGATTCAGCCAAATTATTTATTACCTTTTTTTTTATAATAACATCAGTCTTGCATCAGCAATAATGATTCTACCTAAATTTCAGCTTCAGTTTCACTTACTACAATATTATGGAATTAGGGGTGGGCGACAATAATCGATTATTCGATTCACTTTTAAGAATATAACTTTTTGTTTAGCTTTTCAAGTCACTGAGGTATAAATATTGAGTTTCCTCAATTCGACCTAGTGCTTTTGTATCTTCTGTTTTAAAAATGATTAAATAATTATTATTATAATTAAAAAATAGCGACTTCAACTGTCAATAACTTCTAAAGTATTAGGAATAGGCAGATAGTGTGTTATACTAAAAATCCTTAGAATTTTACATAGAATCGAAAAATGAATAAAAAATGGGGGCTAGATTTAAAAAAATGTTTCTTTTTGATCTACCCTGTATACTATACAATTTTTTGTTTTTTTCTTTACGTGTGCAAAAACTACATAAAAAACCCTACAATTTTGTTTTTTATTCTTTTTGTAGCTTAAAAATTAACAAAGTTAAAGGGGGGTACATTATGGGTGAACACCCTGTACATCAGTCTTTATCTTTTTATTATGCATTTGGGCAAAACTATATGATAAAAAGGATCACTCTCCGCGGCGGCATGTCAACAGTATGTCTCTTTCCCCGCGGGAACACTAGCAGAATATCGGCAGGCCATGATACAAATAAAACAATCAGGCGACCTTTGACGCGGCGGCCATAGACAGCTCATCCTTTTCTTTTGTCAGATTAATTTTCACGCCTAAATTCTATAGTTGAGTCAATATTCGATATAAGATAATATCGCTATTTTTTAGTTGTTTTGTATTACAAAATAGGAATGAAATATACAGTAAAAATATTGTGCGAAATCTTTAACCAATTTTAAAATCACCCAAAACGCTAAAATTTAATTGAATATTAAAAGATGGGGCAAATTCAAGCAACATTTTCTTCTTGATGTCTTTTGTCAGAATATAAGTATTCGGAAATATGGTGAAATCATTAACACAAAATCAAAATCTTTTCAATATTAGTTATTACATACCTTGAGTATTGTTATCAATAATAACTAATTAAAAACGTTAACAGATTTTTGAAACAGCCAGTTGAATACAAACTTTATCAAAATATTTATTTGGTGATAATAATAAAAAAAAAACATAACGTAAGTTTGACAGGGCGCTGCAAACAATTCAGAAGATATCAATTGTGTTTTTACAAAGCCAAATAGAGTATTAGAGTGCTATAAATAATTTCGTCATAAATTTGATTAGATATAACGCAAACGAAAATATAGTTTATGGCCAGCTTTTATTTAAATTCAACCTGTGTGCGGCGAAGTTCGCCGAACGTTACCTGGCAACGAAGACGATTCCTTTGTAGCGCTCTCTTGCCATTAAGTGGGCCTTCTTGTCATAGTTAATATTCGCTGATACTATTAAACTAATTATTAGTTATCATAAAACTTTATAAAAACTTGATTTTCAAAATAAATTCAAAGTATTTCCATAATTTGTAGTAACACAAAATAAAATAGAAGCCATTAAATAGGTACCTAAATATAACAAATGTTTTCTTTTGAAAATAAATTCTAAGTACTTCCGTAATTTTTAGTAGCACAAAGTAAGCTAAAATCTAAACTTTAAAACGTTCTGAATCTAGTAAAACATATTTTATGCTACTAAAATTTAAGAAAATTGTTTTTTTTTATCCTAACAAAATTGCTTATAATATTGCCATAAATAGGTAAGTAAGTATAATAAATGCTTTTCTGAAAATAAATTCGAAGTACTTCCGTAATTTTTAGTAACGCACAATAAAATAAAATCTTACTTTAAAACGTTGTGAATCTAGTAAAACATATTTCATGCTACTAAAGTCTCCGGAAATTAGTTTTTTATCGCAACAAAATTGCTCGTATAGCATTAAGTCCTTTTTTTTAATAAATTCGAAGTATGTACTTGAAGTAAGTACTTCCGTAATTTTTTGTAACGTAAAATAAAATAGAATCCAAGATAGAATCTGAACTTTAAAATGTTTTGAATCTAGTAAGACATATTTTTATGCTAGTAAAATTTATGGAAACGAGTTTTTTCGTTGCAACAAAATTGCTTATATTATAGTCAGTAAGTAGGTCAGCAGGTAGATACCTACTTTTATTGCAGTTGTAATTTTCATGCTATTATCCACTTTATTTATTGAATAAAGATATATTCACTATGAGATACAACAAATTTATTATGAAAGAAGAACAAAATTCAGAAAATGAATATAATATTAAGTAGGTAGATATATCAACTTTTGTAATAATTAATTATTGTTTATATTAAATATGCAGTTATTATAACATACAGTCGTCGCCGTCGTTTCAGCAGTTGTCACAGTCGATGTTGAAGCTGTTGTAATTGAAGTAGAACCGGAAGTGTTCCCTCTCATAGCATCGATAATCTTTTCGGGATGGCTGACATCCATTTGAAGATAAGGTTTAATAGAATTACTGTTGCTATGTCTAGTAATCTTGATCAATTCTTGTTCATCACGCCATGTTTTGCTAAACTAGACATTTCCAGAGTGATTTGTCACTTTATTTTATTTAGAATCGACACCAATTGCATTGGTAGCCTGTTTAACCCAAGACGAAATGTTATTCTTGTCAACAGGGCAATTTTTGTACCATCCTTTGGACAGCGGATGATTCCAATTGGGATTCGGCATTAAAAATAATCTACTGCATGTTATAAGACTGCCCCGTGTTTCCATAAGTTTCTCAAATAATCGTATAGGATACGTTTGAGGATCGTTTTTATTTCTAATAAGCCGCTTACTAGCCGATAATCTTTTAGATCCACTCTGGGTAGTTTAGGATTATACTCAATTCTGCCTGGGAAGTTGTCTTGATGGTCCTCTTCCTTTAAAAAATAGTGAATTTCGGCTGATGCTCCTTCCCCGTCCCTCCAAGCTAACTCAAATAACACGACGTGAAAAAATTTGCGCTGTAAACCATCAGGTGTATCTTCGTCAAAAAGCCCTAGGATCTTATTATACTCATCTTTGCTCAACGCAACAGTACTGGATTTTCTTTTGGATGCGAATTTTTGTAGCTGCCGACGCGACATTTCGCATCTAGCTGCTACAAATTCTACGTCAACGAATGGATTAAACCTAATTTTGAACTTTTCGAAATACACCTCTTGAACTTGTTTGGCCGTGGAATTCCATATAACTTTTATAACAGTATCTTTGTTATCTTGAGAATCCTTCCTCTTCATATTAAATGTGTAATCTTCTAAAATATCGGCAATTTTTTTAAAAGTAATGGTTTCATCCACAACGTTGTATGATTCTTCTTCACAAAAGTCCATAAATTGCCTCCAAATACTACCCTTTGATCTCTTCGCCTTTTGAGGAATCAAATGCTCCACCTCAGTTCTAATAATATTTATATTTTCACTCCCAAAACGCGACATGTTTATGACTTGCATTCTTGCAGATTAAATAATATTTTGGTGTGGAATTTTCTTACCGAATACCACACGAGCTTCAAGGAATTTTTTTTGCCGTACACGAATGATTTTTGAAAATTTTCTAAAATCATTCATGTACGACAAAAATTTCCCACTTTTAATTGAAGCTCGTATGATATTCGGTAAGAAAATTCCACACCAAAATATTATTTAATCTGCAAGAAAGCAAGTGACAATTTTTAGAAAAATTATAATTATTGTTGTCATCAGTTTACTTTTCGCAGTAGGTCAAGATGAAAAGTTTTGACAGATAGGACAGGCAGTTTCTTTATAATTCGGATAGTTTAATCGAAAATCGAACGTGATAAATATGTCGCATTTTGGGGGTGAAAATATACATATTATTAGAACTGAGGTGGAGCATTTGATTCCCCAAAATACGAAAAGTTCGAAGGGTAGTATTTGGAGGCAATTTATGGACTTTTGTGAAGAAAAATCATATAACGTTGTGGATGAAACCATTTCTATTCAAAAAAATTGCAATCATATACTACAAAAAATTTCCGGCAATAGTTGAAGCTCTAGTGATATTATAATGATAATATTATAGAATGTTTTTTAATTATTTGCCTCTGGATTTGATCTCGAATCAAGGGGCGCCAACTTTTTTTCTGGCACACAGTACGCTGATATTTTCTACCAGCTTCAAATCTACTATTACGTAAAAATTATTTGAAAAAGAAAAATAATATTTAACCCCCGATCCGTACCGGCTAAAATTGCAACTGGTATAGTGTTAGATTTTATCTAGCGTATTAACGATGAGCTATTTTTAGTTTGTTTTGGTATTTGTTTTTTTAACGTATTCTTTATTTAAAGGTATTATTAAAATAAAAACAATTTACTGTTAATAAAATAATATATTACTAAGTATCATGTTGCAAATGATAACCTCAAACAATTTTTATAACTGTAGATAACAGGAAAACATAAATACAACAAAAAATCAAACTAAATATAAATGTTGGTACAATTGGTGCAGTTCAAAAATGTTTTGGAGCTATGCTTTTTACATACGGCTTTCAAACATTATGACATTGGTGCTGGTTAAATCAACTTTTCCTTTTCGAGCAAATCAAACATCGTGACTTCCCATCATATTTAAAAGTTTGGGCAGCTTCAAGTGGCATTGCTCCAGATCCCAAAAAATTTAAAATTTTTTGTCGTAGCGGAATTAACAGTGCTGTAATACTTGTATGACAAACAATATGGAACTTTGTAAGTTTTTTGCAGTAGAGCTCCTTTTTTATGGTTGTAGAAAGTAATAAATAATGGTTTCTTTACATCACCACCGTCTGCAACAAAGAGTCGTTGATATATTTTTATTAGGTTTTGGTAGATATGAGGTAATCGTGGTAGATATGAGGTAATCGGACTCCCCACGCAAACATGCTACTGTATCTGAAAAAATTGATGAACCTCTCGCATGTTTTTTCGTAATGTGCCCACTAAGGTAATACGGTAATTATATATCAAATCGTTAACCAAAGGTATAGATGTGAACTGGCTGTGAGCGGTTACACATATTTCGCCCAGTACCACTGCAATATCTTAGAAGTTTTATTAAGAATGTCTGGACATTATTCCTAGTTCATAACAGTGAGTATTTACCTGCATATATTTGTATGCTACGTATATAAAACATTCTTGAGTCTATAACAACGTAAGTGTTAATTCCATATTTGGCAATATACTGACGGAACTTACATCTGCTTCTAAATCCTTTAAGCATTTTATCTTGTGCTATCTAAGAACTAACTGACTAAAGTTGATAGTACCACCTAACCAAGTTATCTAATACATATCGTACAGGGGCTAGATGATCTTGTTGGACATTTTCTACTTTAGAATCTATGTCATGAAACTAAATAACTAGAACCAGAAAGTGAAAACTACTATCTGACATAGTAGCTGCAAGATAAATAGGAGATGTTCTGAATGTGCTCAAAGTTTTGATGCTTTTAAATATTAAGCTCTTTTTACACTAGCAAGATATAAAAGTCCCATGAATGCCCACATTTCTTCAAATTCTGTCAGCGTGTAATATTTCAGGCTTCCTTCCAGTATGTGACATTTTTGAAGCTTCTTATTCATGCAAACTATAATATTCTGAAGGCTTTCATCTGGAAAATAAGGCGTCTACCAATCCAATACTGTTTCACTGTTTGGCAACACCTTTTGCACATGGCAACTGTATAACTGGTCTAATTATTCCAAGCCTCTTTCTAGTTTTATGTTTTAATTACTTAGTTCAAAATTTGCCAGGTCATTAGAGACCATTTCGGTAAGTACTTTTCAAATTTTTGATCGCCTCACCCACACCTAATTGTTTGTGTAGGAGAAGTGATTTGTACACTATGTTTTTCTGCTTCGCCGTGCGAAGAAGTAAGAAGTGGCTTCTAGAGAATCTGTGTCCGATAAATCGGTTTCATTTTGTTGCATATTCTTCTTCCTCTATACTTTTCCAAATGGGTAATAAACGTTGCTGTTCCCGTCTGCCTCTATAAATGCAAAAAATAAAGATAGTCTCTTTTAAGACTTGTTCACAAAAAAAGGGTAAGGGCAGTATTGATATTAGATTGTATCTAACACAATTCACAATTTACAACTACGTGATCCGTACCGCGTTAGATTCTTACTAACATCTTGGAAAGAAATGACTTATTGGTGAGGACGACTTAAAGAATTAGTGAGCATGGCATAGCTTGCCGGACGTCAAAATACGAGGCGCAAAGCAAAAGTAGTACATAAAATCGAATAGTGTTAGAAAAAATCTAATGGTCTTACTGATAACGGATCAACCGCCAGTCTGTCAAA
>MU190089.1:0-15471 GCA_016904865.1 Pissodes strobi
GTATTGCAACCAATTGGCTTGAAATAATAAACAAACTTAATGTTATCTTTGTGTCGAACAAATTGTTAAGTTTTTATTAACTTTTAGATCAAAGAAAAGCTTGTGAGCATTTTCCTGGGTGAAAAGAGAGCTCAAAAATTAAAATATATGAAGACAATAGCTAGCAAATTGAACTAGACAACCAGATCCTTTGAAAGATATTTCCGAAACCTAGTCGAGCATCTACTACTCACAAAGGAACAAAAATCAGACCTGATGTTATTATCATATCATAAGTATTTAGCACATCATAATGAGACATGAATATGAATATAGAAAGTGTATTCAATAACTTTCAAGGTAAGTACATTACCTTGTTAATGTACTATATACATTGTACCTATATTGGAATAATCCAAACTAAATTATGTTTGCAAATAAAAATAAATAAATATGCGTGTGTTCCTACGATTTAAAACAAATCAACAACGTTTCTAATTGTAATAAAGTAATATTGCACCTTGTTTTTTCCAACTGCCAAGACATATCGCTGTCTGAGTGTAAGCAACCTCTGCCGTCAACGGACGCTCATCATCCTGCATTGATAGTTAATTTTTCCGATGTCGAATCAATTAGCATGCGGGATGAGAACGTACCTACTTTAAATTTTTTTAAGGCCGACTATGTCAAAATTAACGACTACTAAGAGAAAGCTGACTGGCAAGTGCTCAACTCACCACTAGCAACCATTGACGCTAAAATTGAGTACTTATACAACATCATATATACTGTAATTAATATGTATGTACCTAAAAAACTATGCCAGGACATTAAATTTCCTAGCTATTTCTCACAACAAACGGTCAAGTTCATAAAGGATAAAAACAAAACCTTAGACAGACTTAAGAGAATCAAGGGACAGAACGGCCATCGTGAGATTCGGCTGGATCAGGAATATAAAAACTTGAGAACCCATGCCAAACTGAGTATTCAAAGGGACTATGATGCGTTCATTCGTTCATCACAGCAAAACTTTATTAGGAACCCTAAATCCTTCTGGTCCTACCTGCGGTCGAAACGATGTTTGTCTGGATATCCTGAGCAGATGCGGTACAATGGTGTCATAGGTTCTGACCCTCATATGATAGCAGATCTTTTTGCCGAGTATTTTCAGTATGTCTATAAAGCCAACGATAGTGCTTCCATTAACAATTCCCCGAACCTTTTGGGAACCAACATTAATTTATGTGAAGTAGAGGTGACTACCGATTCGGTGTTTGAAAAGTTGGCAACGCTTAATGTAAACAAGGCTGCTGGCCCCGATGGGATAGCTCCCGTGTTTTTAACAAATTGTAGTCCTACCCTGGCCATGCCCTTGAGCATTATCTTTCAATGCTCCTTGCAATCAGGAATATTTCCAACGATATGGAAGAAGGCCACAATCACCCCCATCTTTAAGAGCGGAGACAGGTCAGATGTAACCAACTATCGCCCCATATCTGACATATCATGCTTTGGAAAGGTGTTGGATTCACTGGTCACTGATATTGTATCACCTTCTTTTCCCAACGTTCTATCAGGTCATCAGCACGGATTTTTATCTCGGTGGTCGTGTGAGTCGAATTTGGCAGTGTACAGTAGTTATCTTGCAAGTGCACTGGATGCTTCTGTGCAGGTGGACGCGGTCTATTTTGACTTCCAAAAAGCCTTTGATGTGGTTAGCCATAGAATTCTCTTAAATAAATTGAAATACTATGGTATTGGTAACTCTCTACTATCCTGTAACTACCTAATGGGCCGTACACAGAATGTAAAGTTTAAAGGGTCTTTATCCAGGGATATTACCGCGTACTCCGGAGTTCCGCAGGGATCACATCTTGGACCAATGCTCTTCCTGCTTTTCATAAACGATTTGGCCGGTGTATTCAAGAAGTGTCACTTTTTGTTCTTTGCTGATGACCTAAAGATTTATTGTAGAGTTGCCAACGATAGGGCCTGCATGCAGCTGCAAAGCGAAATTGATGAGTTGGTTGAATGGTGTTCAAGTAACGCAATGACTCTAAATACTACGAAAAGTAAGATTATATCGTTTTCAAGGAAAACAAATGCTTATAGACCACTCATATTCGATCAATGAGATACAACTGCAGCGGGTGACTGTAATTAACGATCTTGGAGTTGTATTTGATAACGAGCTGCGTTTTACTCAGCATATTGACAGCGTCGTTGCGAAGGCTTTTAAAATGGCAGGATTCATTATGCGGCAGTGCTGGGACTTTAAAGATATTGTGGCACTTAACGCAATATACTTTGCATTGGTCAGGAGCCATCTTGAGTATTGTTGTGTCGTATGGACGCCCCTATACCAGATTCATGTCAATCGTATTGAGAGGGTGCAGTCCAAGTTTGTGAATTTTCTTCTTTTTAAATTAAACGTAGACAAATCGAATATGCTTTACAAAGATCGCCTCAATATACTTGGCATTGATTCACTGGAGACACGAAGAATTAAACTGAACATGTCATTCGGGCATAGAATCATCAACAACTTGATAGACTGTCCTGGACTTTTGGGCCTGATTAGATTTCGCGTCCCAGCATGAACTACAAGACAGCTTGAATCATTTTCCCTGCGACCCTATCGAACTGATGTTGGAAGGAACACACCAATTAATCGAATCATGGATTACTTAAATAGATTTTTACCCATAAACTTTAATATAAATTGTTCAATACTAACATTTAAGCGTGAAGCTAGATCTCTTATATATCGTTCTTCGGAGTTTCGCTAGTTTTTGTATATTCGTTTGGTTCCTATATCATCTATTGTCTAGTTTTAACTGTTTTGACAGGTTTTAGTAATACAAGTAAAGTAGTGTGTTTTTGTTAGTTAATGTTATGTGTATTAATTGTGTGTTAGGTATTGACATTTGTTGTCTGTTTTAAACTTTTTAATGTATATTGCTTAATTGTGTGTTTATATTAAGTCACGTTATGTACCATTTGGGAAATGCCTGTACTGTACTAAATTTAAATTAAATAAATAAATAAATAAACTAAGCAAAGCTGTAGCATTTGCTTATACCAAAATTTGAAAATGCTACACACCGGCCAACTACGGGCATTCATCTGGGTTCAGTCGATAAAATTAGGTTCAAACAATTACTTGTAAAGCGGGAATGAATCTAACCCGATCTAACCCAAACTAACATCATATATACCTACCTCATCAATTTATTAATCAATTAAAATCTATTTTAATGCCGCGACGTAAACCCAGTCAAATTAATTAATTACATTCACTCATTCAGCAGAAATCAAGTCACCAGTTAAGTAAGTAATCATGAGCGATCGTTAAAAGTAAAACCTTTCAGAATTTAAGAATCCTCCTCTCTAGCCCCGAAAGACCCTTTTCGTAAATTGAAAAGTTCAGTGCTAAAATTACTTTTCAAAATCACCTTAAATATTAATAATATGACTACTAAATTAATTAATCATCCTTTAGTAACCATTCAGGATTACAAAACATCCTTGTAAAGGGGCCCGTGTATCCAAGACCCTCAGGCGGTCATCGAGTTGGCAGAGGGCCTTTCATCCATCCCTGATTAAAATTTCATTATATTTAGTAACTTGTACGTTCTATTAATATTAATTCCTAAACTAACTAGTAAATATCCGAGAATATTTTAGCATTTATTTTCGTTATATTTTTGCAAAAGTTCATGTATCTGGTTGGCAATAGAAATATTTTATGAAATTTAATTAGAAGTTCCGATTCATCGTATTGTTGTCAAGTTCTTCACACACGACATTTTTTATACTTGATATGGGATCAAAGAGATCTAAATTTATTATTTCGAATTCTTGCGAATCATTGATCTTCCTCTCTATCTAATAAGTGGACAATCAATGTCTTTATCTTAAAACTTATTAAACTAGTTTTGGAGATGGCGAACCTCAATGTTTATATTTTAAGTTTCGAATATTAGGTATTATTATTTATTCACAGTTAGTTTAGTTTAATTCGGGCTAGCCATCAAGATAATTATAATTTAATAAATACTAATAGTAATATTACTTCGCAAAATCGACTAAATGGAGTAACTTCCTTATCAAAATAGTGCAGCAAAACCTGAAGAAGTATTTAATAAATTACCTGATGGAGCTAAAAGAATACTGAACCTAGTTGTTAGGTACTTTATTAAGTTGTTGATATTATTATGGCTCCCATTTTTTGTTTTTATTTAATTATTTAGTTTCGTTTGGGTTATGTGCGTTAGAGGATATGTGATGCACAAGATCGCAATAGCAGATAGGTAATGAGCAAAGACATATAAAAAAATAGACTGATTTGTTTATTAAATATGAACACGCCAACATTGTTTCTCTTCTTCCTTGCCTTTTTATAAAATAGTAGACAAGCCGTACTATTACTTACCGCTACTGCGGCGCTCTTGCCGATGACACCTACGAGTATGCTTTATCGTCGAAAATCGGCAGCTTGTTTTTAACGTGACAGAACAATTACATTTATTAGAAAATAGAGCATGTCAAAATATAAATTTTCCATTTTAAAGTATACTGTGTAGATTATAATACTAACATATAAACATTTATAATACAAAACTTGAATACAAAATACGAAGTGTTATACCTATTTTCCGCTAGAAACTTTATGTAAACTGGACTCTATGTCACTACTTGACCGCTTCACATTGTTCACGAAAGCTATCGCGTTTTTGTCGTATCGATGTTTGTGGATTTAATTAAGTGTTATTTGGACGTTGGACGATTCTCTTTGAATTCTACGTTGAAGGATAGTTAGGCAGTGCTTAACGTGTCGAAAAATAAACTATGTGAACCCAGATATTACATCCTATGCGTAAGTAAATAAACTCCAAACTTGTTTTTATATGACTTTGATAAATTCATAGTCGTACTCTGCGAACAAACACAGTTAATAGAATCCGATGTTTGTCAAAATTATTAGTTGCAAAGCGTCATGGAAAATTAATTAAAGCTTTAAACTTAGTTATGGATATATGTCATACAGCAGAAAAATAATGCAAATATAAAATATGTGTGCAATATAGTGTGAACTACTTAAAAGCATTAATTAAATATCACCCTGTCGTAAGTTTAAACTTGAACTTGAAAAATGTTATATAAACATTCACTGTTAATTATAAACAACTTGAGCGGTCGACGGGAGCGACTTTAATCCTTAATGATGCAGCCATCAGCATTTTGTAACATATAAATACGCAGGAAAACGCCAAGTTAATCAGGCTTTCGGGTTTCTCAAACCGCTCAGTCTAGTTGCGAGGCAGTACACAGGTACGTCTACTTCTAGCTGTTCTATCCCACAACCCCCATAACTGAAAACACTTATGCACAGGTATACGGCATTCGGTGGCTACTAAAAGTATAGAGAGAGTCGAATTTATGAAATATCAGAACTTCCAGTAAAGGGATAGTTTTTGGGGAGTTTTAAAAAGTAGTGAAAGTGCCTCAGCAATTTGTGATAAACTTAAAAGACTTACCTTATAAATATCAGAACAAATACCTAAATAAAAGACAACTCCGCTCACATAAACTTTATTAATAAAAGTGACGTCACTATGCCAAATAAACTTTAAAATAAGCCACCCTCGCTTGCCAAGTGATTTAATTTGAGCGTCGTGACAGTGACGCCAAGCAATTTAGTGTTAATTGGGCCTAGTGCCGCCATCTTAATGAATCTACGTCACAACAACAGTAATAACTTAAATTAAACATCAAAATCAAGTAAATCATTAAGCAATTAAACATTTAAGAAACGCAGGCTAGGTCAGTTTAGCTATTGCATAAAATCTATACATATAATAAGCACATATTGGTTTCGAATCACGCGCCGAGGTACGGCTAAGTGCTGCCATCTACGGGCGGTAAGCGTCACCAAAGACAGAATACGGACACGTGTTGCATCCACGGACGGTCGCCGAAAGTACGGGCGATCGACGTCACAAGCGCCATCTAGGGGTCTATGTTCATACCTGGAGCAAACAAAGAGGAAAGTTAACTACGTTGTGCTATTTTTGGCGAAGATGCAAATCAATACCGAAAACACAAATATAGTTAAGTATATGGAACAATACAACAGATTTGTATAGGAGAAACTAAAGGAAACCATGGAGCAAGCAAGATAAATTACTAAAGAGGACGAAGATAAGAAAAATATAATTATATGGAACCAGTACTCAAGTAAAATAAGAAACTAAGCACAAAACACAAAAACTAGGAGAGACCCGAAGCTTCAAAATGTAAATAGTGTAAATATAAAACCCAAGTGCTCATAGAAAATGATATATACAAGGCACTTAGGAGGTTAAAATATAAATAAGAAAAATATATAGTGAAACATAGAAAATATATAGTGAAACATAGCATAATATAAGCCAGTGTTAATAGGACAAGTACATAGATAAAAACCCTTAGGAATTGAATAAACTATATAGAAAAATGAACATAGTATAGAACATAGGATTTATGAGGACAAATGAAGTCGTGTTAAGTGAATATTAGCGAGAAGATTAGTAAACTATGTATGCAAAATAAATAGGCGAAGCAAATGTGAAGATATATTAGTAAAGCACAAGTAAATGTGAGTTGCCATTAAAATTGTGTATTGAAAGTATATACAGGAGGAATATATGTGTATACGAGGAAGTATTATAAAATAAAGTGTTCTCCGGCTAAATAAAACTGCCACGACGGATGGTCTAAAAGATAACGTCACAGCAAAAAATTTAGGCATGGAAAAGTTGAGCATATAGGGACTGAAATAGCTACGCTGACGTTCAAGGAAGTCGAGCAAATATTTTGGTACCAGAGAAACTCAAGGGCAAAGTACCCAGGTGAAATGTTACGTAAGCAAGAAATGTTTATGTAAAGCATGAAGAATATAGAAGAAGCATACATAAGTTGAAAAGTTGTTTATGTAAAGTGAGAAGAAATATAAAAGATATTTTTGAGAAAAGAAGAAGCGTACATAGTGAGGAAATATATAAGCAAAACGTGTTTATGTAAAGCTAATAAAGTGAAATAATGGAGAAATATATAAGCAAAAGACGTTTATGTAATGTGTGAGAGCATACGTGGCTATATAAATAATAATATAATGTTTCTCTGTCCTACACAATTTACATAAAGCTAGTCACGTAATGAAGCATAGATACATAGCATAACATAGTTACAATGCCCTATATTTTTTACATAAAGCTAGCATATATATACATAGCGTGCCTATATACATTTAAAGTAAGCCTTGAGTAAGAAAAACTTAAGATATGGAAAGTAAATATAAGAAACATAGAATAAAGTAAATTTATGGGAAAATGTATATGTAAGCGATACCAAGAAGTGTATAGAAAAGCAGTAACAAATTGTAAATAATGTATATATAACATTACCTGGAGAACATGCCGCATGGATCACAATCCAGGACCAGTCAGGAGCCATTGGAAAGCACCAATCGAGTCCATACAGGACTTAGCCATTCGAACAATCACTAGCAGAAGTATCCCCATTCTTCGACTAGGGATTCCTAGAAGATAAAAAAGTATAAGAAATTATAATACATGAATGAAATACCTGCAGCAGTAGACAACGAATTAGATAATTTAAAAAATAATAATTCAATAATAACAAACCTTAGATCAAATCTTGTCAAGTATCTAATATTGCCAAAAATCATATTCACGATACTTATATTTGATTGTATTCTTTAGCCCATCCAATGCCAACACACGAAGAAGCAAATCAAGTCGACGCCATATTACCACGCCTTTCAAGGAACAAAGAACCCACTACGAAACCGAAAAGGACAACTACGAGCGCCATCTACCAGGCTTTGTGTAAACAAGCAGTCCGCAACACGAAAGCAAACGACTTAAAGGGAACGTCCGATAGCGCAGGAATCTGCAAGCAATGACATATCCACGGAAGCGTAACGGATAGTTTTCGTTTATTAAATTAATTTACATCATGGTTACGGTAATAATAGAAATGTAATTTGAATATCATTATTATAAAGTGACACAAGATCGCACTGCAAGAAAATAATAAGATTCATAAAGTCATAAATATGATATGTTGCATAATTTCTAAAACTAGCATGTTGAATTAAGTCAGCAAGTAAAATAAATTTAGTGTCATTTGATATACCAATATCAGCAAGTTTTGGATAGGTCAAGAAATATAACTGAGTCAATAAACTGTTATAATGATGTTAGCAAATATTTTATACATAGACGGGAAAGTCTATATACTGTATAGTTTTGATAAATTTGTAAATAATGGATTTAAAAATAAGAAGTAAAGAACAATGGTTAAATAGAATATAGACAGGACCGGCATTTGAATTTTATTCTAAAAAGAAATAAGTTTAACATACCGTAATATTGTTAATATAGGATAGGTAGTTTATTTTTAGACAGATCCGCAATGAGTTGCTTTTTAATGCCAAGGGAAAAAATTAATTATCTTTATAGATATACCCCATTAACAGACATTTTTCCAAAAAACTAACAAATATAAAGACAATGAATTAATGTCACCTCTGTTGGGATGGACGCATCTTAATAGAGGAGATATCATACGAAAGGCAATTAATTGTCCATAGACATAAAAATCTAGTTTTAAACCAGTATAAAAAGAAAAGCAATGTTCTCAAAACGGATAGGTTTGCACTAGATATAAAGTATAATAGATCAATAAGCCCAAAAAAATCAAATCGAGAGAGTTTTTATCATATATAATTAGTAATAAGGTAAATAACAGAACCGTATTTAAATAATACGTTGGTCACGTAGTTGCTTTATTAACACAAACGTTATTGGCCATAGAAGCAAATAAATTTTGAAATAATACATCTCTAGTAAAAAGCCGGGTTTATCAAATTATGATTTTGTTAATAAGACAACTAAAAACGTCACAAATAAGAAAACATAGGATAAGATTATAACATTGTTAATATAACTTGTAAAACTATTTTTCTCTTGTTACATGTACCTATAACTAGCACAAAGAGCGAGGCAAACCACGCAAGAACTTAGGACTACACGAAATGGAAATGGGTGGATCTACGCCAGCACAAGTCCACTGACGAAACATATATTAAATTATTTAGGTGCAATACAGTATGTCTTCTCGAATTGAGGTCGGTTTTCTCTCTTTTAAAGCAAATAAGTCAGGTTAAAACGTTGGGGACCAACGTTATCAGGGAGGTGGAATGTGTGAACTACTTAAAAGCATTAATTAAATATCACCCTGTCGTAAGTTTAAACTTGAACTTGAAAAATGTTATATAAACATTCACTGTTAATTATAAACAACTTGAGCGGTCGACGGGAGCGACTTGAATCCTTAATGATGCAGCCATCAGCATTTTGTAACATATAAATACGCAGGCAAACGCCAAGTTAATCAGGCTTTCGGGTCTCTCAAACCGCTCAGTCTAGTTGCGAGGCAGTACACAGGTACGTCTAGTTCTAGCTGTTCTATCCCACAACCCCCATAACTGAGAACACTTATGCACAGGTATAAGGTTGTCAGGTCATTACCTAACCTGGATGAAAGTATGCACAGGTATACGGCATTCGGGGGCTACTAAAAGTATAGAGAGAGTCGAATTTATGAAGTATCAGAACTTCCAGTAAAGGGATAGTTTTTGGGGAGTTTTAAAAAGTAGTGAAAGTGCCTTAGCAATTTGTGATAAACTTAAAAGACTTACCTTATAAATATCAGAACAAATACCTAAATAAAAGACAACTCCGCTCACATAAACTTTATTAATAAAATAGTGACGTCGCTTGCTAGACAAACTTTGAACTAAGCCTCCCTCGAGAAGACATGCATTTCATATTAATTGGGTATAGTGTAAACTCTTAATTCATCTATAATCTTAAACACGCCTTTATTAGTATACAGTCTAACCGTTGTTAAGTTTGTTTGTAAATAAACTTGTTACTGTTTTTATCGATGTGTCTCCTTTATTATCTCTTCTCAACTTGACGTAGTGCGTTCCTAAATCTGAGCTACTCTCCTACACGCTAAGTAAGGCGTGGCGTCACAGATAAAAAAAATACAATTCGTGACAATAGTAATACTTTACTTTACTTTATTGTGTCCGGACCTCAGCATTATAAATTTTCAGCCCAGTACTGGGCCACGTCTATTCCTTCTTGGTTAGCAAGCCACAAATCATCGAGGGTACACTGGTATGGGCACAGTTTGCACAGGAGGAGGTGCTCCATGTTTTGCGCTTCGCCACACGCACAGTACCTAGGCGTTCTCATCAGTTGATTTCCGCCATGTTATCATGTTGGTTTTGACTGGTGCCACACCTGTCCTTATGCGGTTTAGAGATTTCCAGGTCTTAAAATTAAGGTGTTGGCCTCTTGGGGAGGTTGGCAGAGCAGGAAAGTCATCAGGTGGTCCGACGGGTGCGCTTCTGAGGAAGCCTCTGCGTGATTTCAACCTTTTCCTTGGGGTTCTTGAATCATAGAGTGCGTGTCGTTCGTCGAAGGTTTGTTTTATCTTCTCTATGTGTTCAGCTGCGTTCCGCCGAGATGCAGGAGCAGAGAACCCCGCCGCTCTATATATGCTGGGTATTGGTGTCGCCTTCATACACCTTGTCACTATCCTGCATGTCTCGTTAAGCGCTCTGTCGACCTGCTTGGTGTGGGCTGATCTATTCCATACTGGCCAGGCATATGCTGCCGTGGAAAAACACAGCGCTTGTGCCGTTGTTCTTAGGACACTGGGGTTGGCACCCCACTTACTTCCTGTTAGTTTTTTAAGGAGTCTATTTCTTGACGACACCTTTTGCCTCGTTTTAACATATTGTTTCCTGTATGTGAGTGATCTGTCCAAAATAACTCCAAGGTATTTGGGATAGTCTGTCTGCTCTAGGGTTTCTTTTAGCCTCTTTGCTGCGGAGGTGGAATGCGCTCAGGTAAATTTGACTTGAATAATGAGATCGCTACTCTCATTGGAGAGTAAAAATTTACGGGATTGGTAAATTTAACTAGAATAATGAGATTGCTACTCTCATTGGATAGTAAAAATTTACAGGATTGGTAAATTTGACTAGAATAATGAGACTACTACTCTCATTGGATAGTAAAAATTTACGGGATTGGTAAATTTGACTAGCGCATACCTGAGTCTTGGATGGGTTCGGTTTTAGAGAGTTCCTTTTGTAATAAGCGGACATTTCGTTAAGGGCACTCTCAAGTCGTTCCTCTACATCCGGGAAACGCTCGCCCTGGGCGCAGATTGCCAAGTCGTCAGCGTACAGGAAACTTCTGTAACCAGTTGGGATGGGTTGGTCATTTGTGTATATGTTAAACCAGAACACTTCTCGGGGGTAGCCCGTTCTTCTGGTTTCTCCACCTGCTTCTTTTATTCTCTAAAGTCACGAAAAATCGCCGATTGTGTAGTAGTGATTCTACGACTCTCATCAGGTGGTGGTCGTTGAGCGGTTCGTAAATCTTGCAGAGTAGAGCTCTGTGCCTCACTGCATCATAGGCTGCTGAAAGATCAACAAAAGCGACGGCAGTCATACGTTTTTCTTCAAAGCTTTCTTCAATATGCTCTGTCAGGGCGAGGACCTGTCCAGTGCATGATTTGCCGGGTCTGAAACCTCCTTGAAGCGGAATAAGTAGTCGATCCATGCTTTTCTCGATCCTTCATAGAATAAGCCTTTCGTAAAGTTTGAAGGGGAGGCACAGCAGTGAAATCGGTCTGTAGCTACTGGGGCTTTCTGGGTCTTTGCCTGGTTTAAGCAGAGCAATGACTTTTGATTTTCTCCATAGTTTCGGAATTTTGCAGCTTTTGCAGCAGTGGTTGAATAGCCGTAGGGTCCAGTTCCGAGCGATTGGTCCCATTTGTTTTAGTTGTTCTGCACAGATGTCATCGATTCCTGCCACTTTCCCATTTTTCATTGTATTTATCGCGTTGTTGAGCTCTTTGGTAGAGAAAGGTGCTTCAAGGTGATTAGTTTCTGTAGCTGGGTTTCTGTGTATTTTTCAGGCTTTAGTGTATTTGTTAGTTTTGCCGTTTAGTAGCAGTTGGGTGGCGACTTGGTCTGCTGTAACCTTGCAGGGTAGTTTTTGTTCCTTTGGGTCGCCATTGAGTTTTTTTTACGAGGTTCCACGCAATCTCGCTGCTATGTGTCATATCCATTTTCTCCAGCGTATTAATCCATGCTTCTTGTCTTGCTTTGCTGAGCTGTTGCATTAGACTCACACCACACTCTACGGTTTCATCGCTGAAAGGGTCCCTATCATAAAGGTTTTTGTACTTTTCCATTAGGCTTTTTGATTCGCTGGTCATTCCTGAGATATGGTACTCTCTGCAACCTCGGGGGATGGTTCTTCTTGACACAGACTTATGTGCTGTATCTCAGAGTCTAAGGTGGTTGCAAGGAGTTCCCAATTAGCGTTTTTAAAGTTGAACCTTCTTCTGAAAGCTATGGTTTGAGGACTGACAGCTGGGTAGACGTTTATGCCAATTGTGTTTTCGGTATAGAGTCGTAGACAATTTTGGTGCATCTATCTTCTATGTTGTCATTTGCAAAACATATGTCAGGGTTATATCCCCTTTTCCATATGTTACTCTGGAAGGAGTGCGGTAGCTTCAGGTCCTAGATTAGGGAGGGGCAATTAGAGTCTGCCTATTCCTCAACAGCCTCTACATTTGAGTCGGTATCCGCAAAGTATGCTAGGACTATTAAAGTCGCCCAAGACAAGCCGGTTAGGTAAAAATTGTTTGGAGGTGTGAAAGTAAAATCTTGGTTGGGGGGCTTATATACTGAGGTTATGGTGCACTTCCCGATTTCAACGGTTGCTATTTCAATGCCGTTTTTGTTTGTGGTACCCACTGATGAAACTATGGTTTGGGGCTTCACAAAAACAGCACTTCCGTGTTTGCTGTGTGGCAGTTCTATAGTTAGTTTCATTCCGATAATGCTTGGTCGGCAGGCGGTTAGATCCCTGTGGGTTTCTTGTATGCAAAGTACATCACATTTGGAGTCAAAATGTTACGCCTATAGTGCGCCGCCGCGCCGAGAAAAACATGACGCAGGCCGTCGTTGTGACCACACCTGAATGAAATGTTTGGCGCGCTTCGGCCGCAATCTTCATTATTTTCATTCACTACTTTATCCCCTCTTCACGTTAATATTTCTAATGTTGGCATGTAAGCATTTGCTAATTTATGAATGACCTGCTCTGCTTTATTGTTTTTATATGTCTTTGGTAATGAGCATGCTAGTAAATTCATCTCGATTTTGCTGGGTAATTTTGACCTCTATATCTTATTTGAAGCTAAATATGTTTGGGAACTAGCAGAAAGGTATTAGAAATTTTACTTTTAACAATGCCATGTTCAATATAGTATCTAATTATTAAATAATATCATTTTTAACTACTGGAAGTGTTGGAGTCTTATGGGGTTCGAACCCAGGACTTCTAGATGGCTAATCGAATGCGATAACCATTGAACTACCAAAGCAGTTAAACCATTTATTTATTTTTAGTTTCTGTTTATGTATTTACTGTTTGTCGTTGTTGAATTATATATTGTATTATTTATAGTTAGATAACCAATTCATTTTAAAAGTCTTTTCGTAATGGCTATATACATTCATAGGTTGAGTCGCATGGTATCGTAATGGTGTCCTAGGTATACCTTCCATGAGCTACTGTATATCTGCTCAATTCACTATTCTCCATTTTGAAACTTTTTGCCGCTCCCTTTTTTTTATCTTTTTTCGTATCTATTTTAATGTGCTGACTTCAACCAAACCATACCATAAACAAATATACTGCATTTTACAAAATTAAAAGATACTAAGCCCCATTTTTTTTAAATTATACTTTATGTTGGCCTTATATTCGCTGGGAACGGTTTCACGTTTGAGGGTCCACCTGCATCTAAGTTTTCTAACCCAAATGAGATAGAATAAAATGCAGCTTAGGTGAAATGTTGCAACCTAATTTCGTGTAAGATTGGATAAGTACCCCAACTCGTTCTGTATAATCCTCTGATTTCTTATTTCCTATTTGCTACACACATTTGTGAAGATAGTCCATGCCCCACTTTCTTTTACCAAAAATACCGTTTCATAATTATCGTCCTTGAAAAGTTCCCATTATTTGCGGACCACAGAACATGCCTTCTTTAAGCTTTTCCTCACTTATACACAGTAATTTGTCTTTCAAATAAAGGAAAACATTTCCTTTTCTATTAAGGGCTTTAACAAATTTTTCTATAAGCCCTAGCTTTATATGAAGAGGAGGTAAATCGATTTTCTTCTACTCAACTAAGAGTTCAATAAGGACGTTTTTCAGACCGGGCACAATGTTTTTACGTTTCGGCCATTCTTGGAAAAAATACTGTTGGTTTCTGGCTCTGCTGCCCCATTCGTATAAAAAACAATAAAATTTGGTGTATCTACTCTGTAAGCGTGTAAATGCTGTGATTTTTTAATAGAGAAGAAATTACTCTATAATCCAACCAAAATTTTGACAGTCGCTTAAATTCGCATTAAAGAGAAATTACCATATTTTAGAAAACTATTCTTTTTGCGGACCTTCGAATAATCGCGAATCGAAACCAAACTAAATATGTTGGAAACGTGCGGTTTCGATTGTTTAATAGAGAAGAACTGACACTGTAAATACAGAAAATGCTTAATGATTGTAGCATGTTTCCAATTTTTTATAGTTGCTAAATACCCATGTAAAAACAAACGTATTTAGAAATCAATCCTTTTTGTGGACCCTCGGGAAATCACAAATAACAAATTAATCAACTGCTATAGAAAAGTGCCATTTTCATTGTTAAATGGGGAAGAAATTGCTCTATTATAAAGCACTTAATTTTGAGAAGATTAAAGAAAGTTTCAAAACTTTGATAGTCGCTTAAATTCGCATCAAAGAAAAACTGCTATATTTACAAAACTATCCTTGTTGCAGACCTTCGGGGAATCGCGAATCGAAAATTAACCAAAAGTGATAGAAATGTGCGGCTTCGACTATTCATGAGAAGGAACTACTCGATAAATGCAGAGAAATTTACAAGACTCTAGCAGGTTTTGTATAGTTGCTCAAATTCTATTTTAAAAGAATTGTCATATTTAGGAAACTATCCTTTTTTCGGACCCTCGGCTAATAATAAGAATAACAAATTAACCAAGTACGTTAAAAAAATGCGGTTTAGATTAATCAATACAGAAGGAATTATTCTGTAAGATTATAAGGAGTTTCAAAATTTTGACAATCCCTGAATATCGCTTTAAGCATAAATTGCCATATTTAGAAAACTATCCTATCCTGGTTACGACTGACACACCCCATTTAGACATAATGTCCAGGAACTTTGTGTGTGTTGAAAGGGCTTGGGGAGAGTCACTTGCTAAGGGAATCATGTCTAGAATATTTCTGC
>MU190089.1:15871-44753 GCA_016904865.1 Pissodes strobi
TTGGGGAGAGTCACTTGCTAAGGGAATCATGTCTAGAATATTTCTGCCCCTCCTCTTAATGTGAAAGCAGAGGTAATCAGTTTTGCTGGCATTAAGGACCAGTCTACTTTTAGAAAACCATTCATCAGAAGAAGATCTGAAAGCTCTGAAGCAAACGCCAATAAGTTCGTGTCATCTGCAAAGTTGGCAAGGCAGGAACTGTTGTCCAATATTTTATTTGCAAGATTATTAACATAGATAATAAAAATCAGACTACCCATGACACTTCCATGATGTACACCAAGAAGAAGCTGTCCCTCATTCCTCACCTCTCCAACTTCTCAAGTAAGATTCCGTGATCAAGGCTGTCAAACGCCTTAGACAAGTCCAGGAACATACCCATAGACAACTTTCACGTCTTCAAACCCTGCAGAATTTTCTCTGTGAAGTCATATATTTCTGTCTCGACTGACCTGCCCTTGAGAACGTCATGTTGTGAGCTGCTTATTAACCTTTCTGCCGAGAGAAAGTGCAAAAGCCGGGTGCACATTGCCACTTCATATACTTTGGAAAAGCTAGGTAATAGGTTTTTTGGGGTATAATTTTCTAGTTGGCATTTGTCTCCTTTTTGTTATTAGGCTCAACAATGGCTAAGTTTAGTTCATCAGGAAAGACCCCATAATTAAAAGAGTTGTTTATTATGTGACACAACGGCCCAGACACCTCCTCTGCGCAGTGTTTCAGCAGGTTTGAGGAAATTTCATCGAACGCTCTACTCTTTTTGTCTTTTTAAACTTTGATATTATATGCAAAACTTCTGCAAGGGTAGTTGGAACTAGAAACAAAAACTTATTGTACATTGGAATGCTACGTAAAAAATGAACTTTATTCTGGCTGTCAATAAGGCTCGGAGCCGCCCTATTGAAATTTCAACAGGATCACCCGGAACTTCCATGCCTTGAAGACTACAAGAACCTCTAATTTCATTCATAATCTGCCAGACACCCCTTGACTTGTTTGCACTATTATTTATGCGAGAAACAATTCTTTCTACGAGCTTCTTTTAAAAGGTAATTATATTCCTGCTTTTTGATTTTGTATACATCTCTGTACCTATTCTCAGCTCTACTGAGCACAAGTAGGATATCCAACTCATTCTTACATATAGTTAGCTCAGGAGTTGGTTCAAAAGATTTTGAAGATCGTTGTTTATGTTTGTTATTCCCCAATGGGTTAGGAAGAACGAAGGGTGCTTGCAAAGGACTCCCATTGCTAATTTACAATATGGTCCGGCAACACGTAGATAGTTTCCCAATCTTGAGAAGCTAAGACTCTCTTAAACTTGTTTTTATTTGAAGGACCAAAATTTCGTCTTTTTGTTGTTGTTTTACTGTTGCCTTACTCACATCTCTACAAAAGGTCAATCTCTCTGGTATGTGGTCAGATATGTGAGTCTCTGCCACCTCCGCCCAAAAGAGATCCGATTGCAGATTTGTAAAGATGTTGTCTATACAGCCCTGATTGGTCCCCGCTATTCGAGTATTTTCCAAAATAGATGGAACAAAGTTAAAAGACTTATACAGGGATAAAAAATCCTGAACATTATTATTTCCTGCATCTGAAACATTTATATTAAAATCTCCTGCAATGAAACACTGACGATTATCATTCAAAAGCATACCTAAAACAATTTCTAATCAAGCTAAGAATTTCCGAACAGTGTGGGACTGTGCTTGATACATTACCTAAGCGCTCTTAGCGCCTAGTTTCAATTCAATGGCTGTACATTCAAATATGCTCTCCAATGACAGCTTGTTAATATCAATCAACTCGTACCTTGTACTCCACTCCATTTTTAACATAGATTGCCACGCCTCCATAACCCTGGTTACGGCAGAAGGATGAAGCTAATTAATATTCCAGGAGGTTAAAGTTAATCAAGAATTATACAAAAGTGTGGTTTTGATTGATCAATAGAGATGAAATGACAGTGTCCTTTTAAATCAGCACAGATATTCCATTTAAGATCTTGGTAGTTAATGCATTGAAGTAATATAAGCAAGTCTCGGAGGTTTCTTTCATAAATTTATACGAAAAGCCAAATTCGTTCATTAAACGTAAAATATCGCGAGAGTAGGCCAAGTAATTCAATTTTTTATAGCGTTGTGAGTATCAGTTAACTAACCCGTTTGGGTTCTATAGCAAGTATTACGACACATTTTAGGAGTCCAAGCTTTATCTTGATCTCATCTTACAAGTGGGCCTAAAGCCTTTCGTTGGGCTTTCAGGGTCACTTCATCACATATGTAACAGAAATTGTTTGGTTTGTTGACCCGGAAGCGCGACGGTATCGTTTATGTGCAATCAAAATAATAGTACTAGGAACAATATTTAATTACCACGTCTATATTTCTCAGGCACAAAGAAATACCTAAATAGGTTACCAACCTGTTCCTTTACAACTGCTAACTGGTGGATGTTTGCTGCACTTGTAGTATTATATACGAAAGTTTGTACCTGATTACCTCTTTTAATATTTGAGCCATTAGCACTCCTCCTATTGGTCAGAACGTATTGTTCACTTTCTAGAGGTTAGTGTACCTGATCAGACAATTTTAAGGTCAATCTAGGGATTACACAAATAAAAGTTATTTAAATAACATATTCGTTTCGAAGGGAGAATTTTGATTCAATAGTGAATTATTAACGCAAATAATTGAAAGAAAAGATAAAGATGAATATGTATATTCGGGATGAGTCAAGATGCTGTGAATATCTATAGTATTTGCTGAATATGTTTGTTTAATGTTTGCTCTTATATGCAACAAGGAAATGCTATTTAGGAGCATTCTGTACTTTCATTTCGGATCTCATCTAGAGACATATCATTTTTGATTTCAGTGGCTAATTTTCAATTATGAGTTTCTATGATAGGTCGTTGTTTTAACGTTTTTCCGACTTTTCGTATGGGAATATATCAGTATGAGTGCAAACTTTATCTAGGCAGTTAATCTAAATCCCCTTTCCCTAAAGGAGGATTATAACAGAATTAGCTTCACTCCATCGAACCTAAAATTCTTCTTTTTAATAATATAATAAATTCCACCTAATTTTATACTTTTTTGTTCTTCTTCAATTAGTGAATCCGATCATAGAAATTTCCTGCTTTATTTATTAGGTCCTCTCTGTCGAAATTTTTATGTTGTGTCTTTTGTCATTTGTCTAGAAAATATCCCTTTGATAATTGGGATGTTTCTTCTCATTACCTTAATATTATTCACATAATATTCTGAAACGAAAATGACGTAAATGCATGCATAAAATGTATATTTAATATTACTTCCTGGTGCCACGTCAGAAGCAGAAATCAGTTATGTAAAATATAGCGCACTGACTCCAGAAAATTGAATTTTCTCATAGCAATACGAGCATGTCTTCTCAAATGCAAAATATTCTATTTTATGAATGCATATAAAATATAATTTTATGTGTGATAACTCATTCATTTACAAGCTGAAGGCGGCAAAGTGTACAAGCGCCTTGCTTTAACTTTTTATGGCAAAATGCATGTGTTAAATAAAAAATATCTGATGGATATACAATGCATATTGGTCTACATAATTTTAAATTTTAAGTTTTATGTAACATGTAACGGACTCTAAGCATTTTTAGAAAATTTTTAATAATCTGGAGAACGTTTCTTTTATTAGTCTATTTAATACAACTTTGACTAGCAGAACCGCATATCAGTATTTAATTGGAGTATTCGAATACTACAGATTCAAAAATTTCTAATCCTATCTCAACTTTAGCCGCACAGTTTTATGATTATTTCAGAGTCGGACCTATGATGTTGCTAATATTTATGCTTCGAAAAAGGAATTGCTTGAAAGATAGATTCCTAAAGAAATATACGAGTAATATAAGATTAGCATCAAAATTTCGCACGCAAGCACAATTAAATAATATCATGTTCATTGTCAGTTACAATCCAATAATTAGTTGGTCTCAAACAGAGGGAGGAACTAGTTTCAGGCTATTATACTTAATTTCGTCACACACAAACTCTCTATACCTAACTTTAGTCCTAAACCAACCCGAAGCCAAAGTTGTTACAATGCATTAATTTGTCACGGGATCTAACTTTCGAGAAGCCTGTGTTACTTAGTTGATAGTAAAATGTAGTAACTGCTCATATAAGTAATTAAATTTTCATTGCCTTTGCAAGGGTTTCTGAAAATACAATTCAGTTTTAATCATACACACACAAGAACTTTCTAAGCATTAGAAGTTTGTTTTTGTACCAAAAATGTATTAAATCTGGGATATATTGGGCGATATTTTAACAATTTCATACGTAATTTATTTTCCTATTGAAATGAGTGAACCGTTTATTAATAAGCTGAGTAATGCACCTATCTGAAGCATATTCTAACGAAAATAGTTATCAAAAATTTGGGAAAAACCTGAGACATATAAAAAATAATAGATAGAGCAGGTCATTCATAAATTACCAAATGCTTACATGCCGACATTAGAAATATTAACGTGAAGAGGGGATAAAGTAGTGAATGAAAATAATGAAGATGGCGGCCGAAGGGTATCAAACATTTCATTCATCTACGGTCACAACGACGCGCCTGCGTCATGTTTCTTCCGGCGGCGCACCATAGGCGTAACATTTTAGAGAAAACCTGTTTAAAGTCAGGTAACATTGAAATAAGCCTGCTGTCAAGCTGCAGAAAATAATAAGCCATTACAAAAATAAAAATGACTAGACAGAATAATTTATTAATATTTAAATATGCACATAACTAAAAAATAATTTTAATTTACAATTCGGGAAAAAAACAATTTACGTTTAATTGATAATTGATTAGAGGATTGATTACAGACTGATTACAGGGTGTCGCTAGCCGCCGTGCCGGCCTACTTCGGAAAAATACTAATTATATAAAGAAACAAAGGAAAAAACAAATTTCATTCATTACGAAATAAAATTAATTTGGTGTTCATACTTCATATTTTGTTTTGACACAATGCCTGAGTTCTTTGGGTTACCTCATGATGAATTCGTATCTTAAAGTATTGTCTCAAGACGAATTTTATTAATGCTTGGCAGTGGCCATCGATGCACGATTCTTTAAAAAATTGATCGCCAAAATCATCACTTATGCCACTTGGCAGTTATTATTTTATGGAATTTATTATTAATATATTGCACACATATTTTATATTTTCGTTAAAATTATTAGTTGTTTTATGAAAAAATCTAAAGTATTTTTCTGTTTGCATGACATATATCCACAACTAAATTTGAAGCGTTAATTAATTTTCCATAACGCTTTACAACTAATAATTTAGACTAACATCGAATTTTATTAACTGTGTTTGTTCGCAGAGTACGACTATGAGTTTATCAAAGACATACGAAAAACAAGTTTGGAGTTTATTTACTTACGCATGGAATGTAATATTTGGGTTCAAGCAGTCTATGTTTCGACACATTAAGCACTGCCTTACCATTCTTCAACGCAAAATTCAAAGATAATCGCCCAACGTCCAAATAACACTTAATTAAATTCACAAACACCCATACGGCAAAAACGCGCTAGCCAAACAGCCGACACGAATAAATGATACTCTGTTTTAAAGAACAAGGCGGCCAGTTCCTTCTAGACGAATGCCGGCTACGCGACGCTGTCGGCGTGTGCGGCAAGAGGGAGTACCGATGATTTCGTGAACAATGTGAAGTGGTGAAGTAGTGACATAGGGCCCAGTTTACATGAGGTTTCTAGGGGAAAATAGGTATAACACTTCGTTCCTTTTTTTGTGTTTCCATTTTAGTTCAAGTTTTGTATGGTATCTGAACCAAATAAAGCCATGCGCTTAATAAAGCCAGTGCCCTCTGTGAGCTAAAATTAAAACCTTTTAGCGAAATTTACATTTTTCCATGAATAGTAATTTGTTGTACATGGAAATTAAATCATTTTGTAGTTCCTAGGGCCCCGTTTAGATGGCAGTGCACTCGCATCTATTATCTTGCCTGTCACATTTTAATAACTTAGGTTAGTATTTTTCGAGTTTGTTACCAAGACGGTTGGTTTTGTATTTGTTGTGTTAGAAAGTATAAAAGGCCTCTAAGTAAGAGATCTGGTAAGTACAAAGTCTTTAGAATAGCTTGTTTTATCATAAAAAAAACTTTTCTTGGTAAATCGCAATGTTCCCAATAAAGCCACGCAACTGGTGACGAGGTGGCCTTAATATGCACACTGGTTTTAAATAATAAAACGCATTGTTTATTTTTTAGTCGTGATTTTCTTTTATGTTTCGCTTTGAAATTCGCGTAATAATAGTTTTAATCAACTTATCCCACTATTAAAAAATAAATAGGAAATCTTTTGAGGGTAGCCTTATTAGGAATTACGTGTTTTTTAAAAGAGAAATGACGTGCTTTTTTTCAGGCTGACTGAAAATGCCCCGAAACGAACACTAAGGAACCACGTTGCAACTGGATCTAAGAAGAAAAAGTTAGGTAGTGGAAGCATTTTGTCTGTAACTCAGGACAGAGAACTGTGCCAGAGAATTTTCCGTTTAGCAGAAATTGGAATGCTGCTGACTAATTAGGTTCTTAGGAGGAGTGTTTTTACATTTGTAGAGGAAAATGGTTTGAAGCATTTTCGCTGGAAACTAAATTAGCGGGAAGTAAATTGATGAATCTGTTTTATAAGAGAAATTCGGAGGTAGTACAGAGAAAAGCTCAAGCACTAAATCCTGAGAGAATTGAATAAATTTATCTTACGAGACTATATTGGAAAACCCAAAAAAGATCCTTGTGGACTTAAATCTATCGAACCAACCACAACGAATCTACAACATGGACGAAAAGGGCTGTCGCCTCACACTACATCATAAACAACAGGTGCTTGCCAAAAAAAGGAGCGAAAAGGGTACACCTTATTGGACAAGAACATGCTGAAAATGTCATCGTGGTGGCTTGCGGAAATGCGCTAGGGCAATCAATCTCTCTTATGATTTTATTTTTGGGCAAACGCCAGAAGTCGGAATGGATCGACTCAATGCCTCAATTTCAATCGAAATGACAACAAATAGCAGTATGGCCACTGCAACTTTTATTAAATGGTTGGATCATTTTTCAGATTACAAGCCCCCTGGTCGCCGTTTGTTGATTTTTTTTTGAGGGGGCAGCCTCGCATTTGGATGCTAATATTGTTGATTCAGCTGAATCACACAATGTAACTCGCTTATGCCTCCCAAGCAACAGGACCCATGAATTGCAGCCGCTCGATAAAAGCGTATTTCGTTCATTTCAACATTTTTGGGATCAGGAAGTTCTGAGATATTGGTTATATGAACCTGAACGCAAAATTACAAAGGGAAGATTTGGGAACATTCTCAGCGCAGTTTGACACAAAGCAATGTCTCCCGAAAATTCAATGGCAGGTTCAGATGTAACACCAACAAATAAACACTCCTATTAAAAACCTAAGCGCCGTAGCGACTTGGTTTCTAAAGAATTATCATCCTGCAGTTAGCATTCTAAGGTAATTTCCAAATAATTATCATCCTGCAGTTCGCCTCCTAAGATAGCTTCCAAAGAATTATCATGGTCCAGTTCGCCTTCTAAGGCAATTTCCAAAGAATGATCATCCTGCAGTTCGCCTCCAAAGGTAATTTTCAAAGAATTATCATCCTGAAGTTCGCCTCCTAAGGTAATTTTCAAAGAATTATTATCCTGCAGTTCGCCTCCTAAGGTTATTTCCAAAGATTTGTCAGAACCTTCATGTTCACTCTGGTCCCGTGATGCGTTATCTTCGATAGCAGTTGACACATTGAACTCCAGTTTCAAAGAAATGCTCCCGACTCCTGAATTAAACACTTCCAATAAAACAAGACGCAAGGCAATTAATTCATCAGCTCAATTCGTCACCAAGGATTTATTTAAGACAGAATTATTAAGGATTTCATTGCTTCAAAATTTAGAGACTAGAAAAAACTAATAGCAAAAAGACGCCAAGATAAATCTGTTGTAGCATCGTCTAAAACAAAAAGAAGCAAAACTACAGAATCTTGGTACTGTTTTATTTGGAGAAGAATGAAGTGCTGGACATGCGCAAATGTGTCGTATGTTTGACTTATGTGCACGAAGCATGTATTGGGCTAACAAAGGAAGACAAATTCCAGTTCATCTGTCCCCGATGCTCACCTTACTACTATTTTGTTCTTTTTTTGTTGTTTTTTACGAGTTTCCATGTTTTTTGTAATAAAGGTTTTTTGATGTTCTAAAAATAGTATTTTAATAAAATAAATTTATGGTCCTCCCCGGTATTTTAACTTGAATTGCATTTCTTAAGAATTTGCCGTATGTCCGCTATGATCCAAATAAGGCCATTCCTAGTAAGTTTTATTTTTTGCTGTAGTTCATACCTATAAAGCAAAAATTAAAAGTAAAAATTTGCCTACATAGAACTATACCTACAGATAATAATTTACCACATTTACAATTATTTGGCTGGGTGGCTTTCAAAATAAAAAATAAATCTTGTTAAGGTGGCCTTAATTGGTGCAGGCACCTTATTAAAAATGTTAAGTATAATAATCTACACTGTATACTTGAATGCGAAAAATGTACATTTTGACATGCTCTATTAAAAACAAGCTGCCGATTTTCTGCGATAGAGACATAGTCTTAGGTGTCATCGGCAACAGTGCCGCAGTAGCGGTAAGTAATAGTACGGCTTGCGTACTATTTTAGAGGGGAAGAAAAAGGGGAACAATGTTGGCCTGTTCATATTTAGTAAACAAATCTGTTTATTTAGTTTATGTCTTTGGGAAAAACATTTATTTTTTCAAAAATCGTGGTGTAATATAAAACGACATTAGATGATATATTAAATGACTAAAATTTTGTGCTGGGTGATTCAGATAAATTTTTAAATGGACAAATCTCTATGATTTTTGAAATTAGAAAAAAATATCCCAAACCAAAGTTATTTGATTTCATCTGCTCTTACCCATGGTTTTCATGTAATGCATATACATGGTATTTCGCTTTGCATTTTTTAAACGTAATATACCACATTTTTTAATGTAATTCTATTAAATTCTGCATATTCTTTTTGCATATCAATAATATTTTCTTTGCCCTTCATCATTTTGAATACTAAATATCTTTTATATTCGTATTTTTGTTTGTTTATTAATGATATTTATAAAGTTAAGACCAAATACCTTCTTTGCCAAAGACCCTAGACAAAATATATTATTAAAAGGTATATATTGATAACATAAAGTTGCCTAGTGTAAAGTGAGATTTTTATTTCCCAAATTTGCATCTTCTACTATGGCCCCGTGTGGCCATAGCTAATTTTCCTATTTAATATTTTTATTTATTTTAAAGAAATGTATTATTAAAATAATACGATTTACAAGCTAGGTGCTCTCGCATGACTCATTTCTATTAAGTTGGCTTATATATTTTCATAAAACTATGACATAATTTATCTTTGCAATAAAAGTCATTCAACATTAATTATAGTCTAATAAAATGGAACGTTTTCTGAAATGTTTGCCAGACTGCTATTTAATTTATCCGCACCAGCTATCACTTCATAATTATGCTCTATTTATTGTTAGTACATCTTCATTACACGGAAAGTATAAACATGAAACGTTAGATAACTTGAATAAAACAATTAATTAGTACGATTAATACTAAGGGTTCTAGCAAAAACGACGGTTACTTTATCATTAATTACTATCCCATTAAAGCGCCATTTTAGTTTTTTAGTATAATCTGATATTGTGCGGATGAAATTACTTTTAAGATGTCGTTAATCTTTTCTCGATCTCAAGTACGTCTTGACAGCATTTATCAATCTAAGTAATACCTCGACAAGGCAAATCTTCTGCGTTTCGGTTTTTCTATACTTAATTTCATTGCCAAGAAGATCAATATTATTAGAGGTCAGAACCGAATCGGAAGCTGCTGCATTCTTCTTCTCTGGAAGTTGCGTTAGCAGGACGTACATCTGAGATTTATTTTTTAACATTTTCCCGATGAATTTCAAATAAAAAATATTTTTTATGTTGTCTGCAAATCAGTCACTTAAAATTATATGTAGAAATGTTTCAGAAATTGTTACTAACCTTGCACATCTTGTGAGTTTAATCAGACTTTTTTGGAAGAAGAAATTTTTATTTGGTATGGGCCAAAACCTTTGCGATTGGAAGAACTGATATAAATGCATCTTCTACTTTTCTCTTCAGCTATACAAAATGATATATTTTATTCCTATTTATCATTTATATTATCATCTAAACTCTCAACATAAAGACCAAGACGTATTCGGGGTTAAAATTACATTAATAGTTATTCGGATGCTTGGATAGCAAATAACTCTGAATGACCTCTTATGAAACTCTTGTTTTAATAAGAACGGCTTGACTATTAGTAATGACAGCAAATATTATAATGGCAGAATATGGAGTAAGCTGCATCAACCTATTCAGCAGAGACATTTTTGGAAACTCCAAATGTATGGCAGGATATTCTTTGAACAGATCTGAACCCACTGAAGAAAATCACTGTAAAAAAACTTGGAGGTGATGAAATCACATTTCTATTGAAGTAAAATAGGGAAAATAATTTAAACCCACCCAAAGGCTGAAGTGATAATGATGATTTTCAAGTTCCAGATAAAGGAATTCCTAAAAAAAATAAGATACTGGGATATATTGTTCTGGAAAAATACGATTCTCCTGAAACTACATGTAAAACAGAATCTGCCACTTCAAACAGAAATATAAGTCTGGAGGGTACCAAAACATTTCTGGAGACACCACCAAAAAATAGTAATCCTGCTACCAACGGAAGAAGGGAAAAATCGACAATAACAACGTATACCCAGAAACAGATGCCCTAGAGTAAGAATAACTAAACTATTAAAAAAAAAGATTGTGAAAAGAAACTTTTTTGGCAAACATTGTAGCACAGCTACAATGACAGAAAAGAAAAGTAAAAGAAAAGGAAAAGAAAAAAAATTGTAGACGAAGATAGAATGCTTTTGCCTAATATGTGGAGGGGATTTTAAACAGAGTCAGTTAAAGAAGAAATGAATGAAATACAGTTCTTGTAACATGCGTAGGATCATGAAGAATACGCTGCACGTGAAAATGTTATATTTTCTCAATTTATTAATGGCGATTCTGATGATGATGTTCAAATTTTCCCTCTGTCTGAAATAACACAGCTATGAACACCGTTTTGTTACATTGGCCGTCTGCCTCACTGTATTTTAACAGATTTTAATTGATTATAATTTGGAATCGAATATAGATATTGTTAGGGAAACACCCCAACATGTGTATTAACTTATCGTTTTTACCGTATAGTTTGGTGATAACACCCTGTATGTCCGTAGTATGAATGAGCTGTGGGCGAATGCTCCCCCGTAATGTGTAGTTTATATATATGTATTATTTATCAAGCTTTTATTTAAGCATTTCTAATTTACTTTTATAAGATAGTTGACCATATTTTGTTATCGCAGAGTTTTCTACCTAGTGTCCCCATTAACCAGCTGTGGGTTTTTACCACAATATCGGGCCCAATTCTCTTTGGTCCTTTTTATTTTTATTTTTATTAAGGTCTTCCTGGGATTGTTTACAATTCAAGCCAGCTGTTATATTTCAAGAACCACGCGCAATGGTTATTATTTTTTGCTGGGAAAGTACACACCGGCGAGTACGTCACCAAGCAAGCCTAGTTTCGATCTTAACGTAAAAATAAAAGTGAGTATTCTTCGGTCCGCGTTTAGTTACACAACCCTAGGTAGAGAGCTCTGCGTATTTCATATTTTTGCTGATATCGTATATTTCGTTTACTTTTGTAATTTAGATTTTCAAGAATAAATCTTTAATTCTCTCCTGATGTTCGGCCCTGCCAAAACTGAAAGTATTTCAAATTCACCAGTAAATTAAAATAAGCGTATAATCTATCTCTAACGCTAAAGAGCCATAATTAAACTCCGAATAGATTTATTTCACCCCAGGTAAACAGCAAATTCTGCATTTTAAGCATTGTATTTCAGTTACTCCTTAGTCCAAACCTGGACTGTCGGTAGAATAGATTCCGTTATATGCAGCAATTGCTGGAAAGCAAGTTTTGTCACTCCGTCAAGGAAATCTTTATTAATCGTTCTCAATATAATATATCTTTGTCTCTGTCAATGTTGTGTAAAAATCAACATGTTAAATAAAGAAAGAACATGGTTCTACCCTCTCAAATGCATCCGCGTCTGCGCAATTTCCCGCTCTGTTCTCCCTGTCTGCGCCGGCGCCGGCAGGAAAAATCCATTTTAGTGTCATATAATCACTCACCCGTGGAGCAACAAGCTCTGCTTGAGTTTGGCGCCAAGAACATCAACCCAGTCGTAGCTCTGTTGGTGCCAGGATATTGGGCCATTTTCTCATTTTGTTTGCACATATATTTAGAAAATATCTGCTGTACTCTCTTCTCCTTGTCCAAGCTTGGATAAAGAACTCTTTTGGGCGTTTTTACGCATTTTTTCCAAGACAGAAACGCCGTAGCGTCTCTCGTCTCTCCTGGTGCTGTTGTTGAAGATAGAAGAAGGTAAAATGGCTGTTGGACATTTGTAGTAGACAAATCTAAGTCAAGGAAACGCAGTTAGTTAAAATAAAGTTGATTAAATTAAGTAAAGAAAGAAGTTCTTGTTAAATCAAATAATCAAGAAGTTTTGTTAGACATCTAGTAATAGTTACCCTCATGTACAGTATTTAGTTTTATGTATGAAAGGATGAATGCTTGAAAGTAGCTAGAAATCATTGTATATATTAATCATATTTAAGGCAAATTAAATCTTGCATTATTAAAGTGCGTGATACCTAAAAATATAATACATGTTTTAATTCACACCCTATGAGTAAAACTCCCACCAACCTATGGTAATACAGTTCGCTAATTAAAGTGTTTATTATAAAGTTAATTACCACCCCCTCCTTTGTGATCATAAATGATTTATTAAATAATTGTTTATACCGACCAAATATTGAAGTGCGTTTGGCGCACTGTGGTTTACATTTTTCGTATTATTTTTTTCATAAGCTAAGTCTGATTATCGTAAATTATGCCGGAAAATGCAACAAATAATATAGGCGTTCTTCGGGGTGAGAACAATATCGTCATTGCAAACGGAACAACAAATAAATTTTTATTTCTACTTAAAGCAATGTAAATGAACGGATACATGCATTTAAAAAGACGTTCAGCCTCGGACTGACCCTAATATGCCTAGCCAAGACCCTCAAGTAGTCCCTACACGTAAACGTGATTAAACTAAAGGATTGACAGAGTAGCTCTGTTGTCCGATAAGTTATAGATATCCTTCCCTCTGAAGGCCCGGAAAAGGTTTTCATACCCGCGTTTGAGAAGGGTAAACATTTCGGCCTGGAACACAGTTATATATATCCCATAACCACTTTCGATCCTTGGGTTTCTCCAGATATACCCGCTCCAGTACCACTATTGGTTTTTGAGCAATCTGTGTAGGAGAAGGTTCCATTAACCTGACGTGGGTTGCGATGTGCCCCTAACCAGGCACTCCTATCGGGAATGTGAAATATGAGGGAACCACTTAATCTGATGGCGAGCATGATGGTGTCCGTCCTTATTAAAACTTCATCAGCCGTTCTCCTCCAGATTTTGATGTACCCTCTCTGATTATTATTCTAGTTATGATGACCGATACCTTTCAGTCTGTATGAAGACCTCAAGACCTCTTGCTCCATATATACCATTTCAGTACACATGAACCTGACTTATTTATTTGTTAAGTAGAAATCATCGTGGGATATTTTGAACAACTTCTGATATGTTGTTTTAAGTTCATCGATACTTCCCAGTAAAGGATTATAATATTTATTTTTAGTGTGTACCCACAGAAATATCTCAGAAAGGGTCACGTCAACTGGATGCCCAGTTTATTGGGCTGCCTATGCACCAGTTCCAAACTGTCGTTAATTAATTCTAGTTTATTAAGGCAACGTGTAGAAATAAATTTCACCATCTCTTAGATTCACCGATTGATGCTGAGGATAAAAATGCTCCAATATATAAACACAACTCGTTAGGAGTTGCTGAGTAAAATATGTCACAAAACACCTTAACTTTCGGTGAATCTCTTACAAGTTCCTGGAAGTATGTGGACTCCCTCACCAACAATTTCTACAATTATTACTATACCGATTAATCTTGCCAGAGACGTGACATCTTGCTTCGTCAGACGCAATCAAGTTATCGACAAAAATATTCACATATCACATTCTTATTTTCCTCATAGATTGCGACGAATATCCCTGAGCTATCCCACTGATCAGGAGCTCTTTATTAAAAAGCTCTTTCATTTACTTTTTTCGACACTTTTTGTCGATGTTTCAAAACTATCTGAAACAATCTTTAATAGCATTGCGACTTCGCAAAGTTTAATGGAATCTTTATTTTGAACCTTTTAATTAACTTTAGCGCGCATAGATTAAAACGCACTTTTTCCAATGGTGACATACCTAATTATTTTTTAATGACAATAGTCACATGGTTTCTTTTTGATAATTATCTATTGTTGAGTTTGATGAAGATATACTAATTTATTTAGTAATATGTATATTTTAAAAAACTATTTGTTATGACAAACTCAACCTTAAACCCGAGTAAATCCACCACCTGGATGTACTCGGCTTAAACTATCAATGTTTTTTTGTAAATGCTGGTTAACACACCCTGATAGGTAAAAATTAAGGGTACTTCAATACTTTCCCTTGTTAATTAGATTTACAAAAGTCCTAATTGGCCCCTTAAAATTTGTAGACGAATCTTCGCTAAAGGTTTCATTAGAAGATCTGCCAACTGTTGCTCTGTAGGAATTTGCTTCACAGCTATAGAACCTTCTAATACTTTTTCTCGTACAAAAAAGTGTCTTATACTAATATGCTTGGTCCTACGGTGCAACTCTGGTTTATGAGCCAACTTGACTGCTGCTGAGTTGTCCACTTGCAGAATGGGAACGTCTCTAAGTTGCCAAATTTCTTGGAACAATCTCTTCAACCAAATCAATTCTTTTGTAGCTTCACTGGCTGCAATTAATTCTGCTTCTGTAGTTGAAGTTGCCACTATGCCTTGACGTTGACTTAGCCATGGTATTGCTCCATGGGAAAACGTAAATACTACTTCTGAAGTTGATCTCCCAGTATCTGAACAACCTCCAAAATCTGCATCACTGTAACCTTCGATCTTGGGATCTTTTGCTGATCTATACAAGATACCTAAATCCTTTGTACCAGCAAGGTATCGTAAAACTCTTTTTGCACAAATGACATGTTCTTGGTTAGGATTTTCTAAAAATCTTGACAAATAACCCACACTATAGGCTATCTGGTCTGGTCCCAACCATTAGGTACATTAGAGCTCCTATGACATGTCTGTAAGGAAAATCTACTGGTGTTGAACTTTCACTCTGTATGGTGCTTTCAGGTGGTTTAAGCATCGGAGTTGATACAGATCTACATTGGGAAAAACCAGTACTAGTACTTTTTCTATATAGCTTCTTTGGTTTATTCTTATGCCTTCTTCTGACTTCTCAAGCTCCAAGCTTAAGTAATAACTTGCTTCTTTAGACGTTATCTTGAATTCTTTTCCTAAATCTGCCAAAAGAGTGTCTAATTCTACTCTAGACGAAGCCACAATCAATCCATCGTCCACGTACAAAGTAAGGAACATCTTTTCTTCATTACTTTTTCTTATGTACAAACATGGATCGGCTTCACTTACTTTAAAATTTAGTTTTAAAAGGAAATCATTGAATCTCTTATTCCAACATCTAGGTGCTTGTTTTAGGCCATATAAGCTACGCTTTAACTTATAAATCTTTTTGGAATCATCACGATAACCTTCTGGCTGATCCATATATATAGTCTCTTCAAAATTACCATATAAAAATGCTGTCACAACGTCAAACTGTCGTAAGTACATCTTCTCACTAGCTGCAACACTCAAAACGGATCTTATTGTGGATAACTTGGCTACTGGACTAAATGTTTGATTGAAATCTATGCCTTGGCGCTGAGCAAAGCCTTTTATTACTAGTCTGGCTTTAAACTTATCTATGCTTCCATCTGGATTTATCTTTACTCCGTAAACCCACTTACAGGGAAGAGCTTTAAATCCATTTGGCAAATCTGTGTGCTCCCAAGTCTCATTTTCTATCAATGAACTCATTTCTGTATCCATAGCTTTCTTCCATTAATTTCTTTCCCTGGTTTTAAGCGCTTCTTTATATGTTTGAGGAGTCTCAATCGTGCATACTAACTCTTCAGCTAGGTGAATGCATTCTTCAAAACGATCAGGGCATTTTAAAGTTTGACGATTTCTTAAATTGTATGAAGAACTTTCTTCTTTACCTTCACTTTCTTCCACATCTTCTATCTCAGTTTCCAAATTTCTATCTTGTACACCATCCTCTTCTTGCTGTTCTGGTAACTCTTCTACAATCTGTGATCTAGTTTCACCCGTATTTCTGTCTTGCGATCTCATGGGAAGTTCGATATATCTATCTGTGCTTTTCTAGTCTGTAGAGCTTATGGGTACTTCTTTACATACTTTTAGTTTCTCTTAGCACTTAACATCTCTTGAAACAAAAACTCTATGTTTCTCTTTTACCCAAATTCTATAGCGTTCATCACCATCATAGCCTACTAGATGGCCTTTCATTGCTTTCTTTTCCATTTTTCGCCTTTTCTGAACTGGAATATGGAAATAACAAGCGGTAGTAGCAATTATCCTTAAATGCTTTATTCTTGGTCTTTTTCCATACCATAACTCATACGGACTAACGTTTTCTACTGTAGATTTACCAGTTCTGTTTAGTACATAGATGGCTGTGTTGACTAATTCTGCCCATAGTCCTGGTGGAAACTCGATTTCTGGATTGGAAAACTTAAATGTTCTAGCCATTTCCATAGTTGTTCTGTTTTCTCGCTCACTACCGCCATTCTGTTGAGGTGTATATGGCGCTGTTAGTCTTATCGTTATACCTTTACTTGTTAGTAATGATCTAACCTCATTATTGTCAAACTCTCCACCTCCATCTGACAATAATTCTTTTATCGAATGGCCTGCGTTTTCTACCAACTGCAGCATATATTTTAATCTATCCTTAACTTCGGACTTTTAAAAAGTAACTAATTCTAAACTGCGTATAGTTGTCTTTAAAAATTAAAAGGTACCTGTACTTTTGAGATGATAAATCAAAAGGTCCCACTAAATCAGCTGATATTAACTCTACAGGTTTGGTAGCTCTCTCTCTTGTACCAAAAGGAAGCCTATGCATCTTTCCATAAATACATGCTTCACAGAGTTCTTGGTCCATTTTGACTTTGATTCCCATCTCTTTCTTAAGTTTTGCTCTTACGTACCTCTTGTCTTGGTGTCCCCATCTCTCATGATACAGTTGTGACATCGATTTATCAGCTTCTGCAATACTACAGTGAACCTCTGCTTCTGGAATTATCGGATTCATTTTAAGCTTGTACAATCCTCGACCAACCTCTCTGGTTCCTGTTAATGAATTATTTCCAGTTTTAAACGTACATTATGTTGACGTAGACATAAAAATACTGTCATCTATATTTCTATCATGTGCTGCTAGAACTGAAAATAGATTTTTCGATATCTGAAGAACATACCATAATATGTCGTTCAAGGTAAGCAAATCTTGTTTTCTATTTTTATTGGAATACAGAAATTGTATTGTACCTTTTCCAACTGCTCCTAACATCTCGTTTCCTGCAGCTCTTATATTACATGGATTGTCAAACTTCTGAAAATCGACGAAATACATAGGTGTATTTGTAACGTGCCTGGTTGCGCCATTATCTACCCACCAAACTGACTCATCATGCTCTGTGATCATAACTTCATCTAAAGATAACAATGCCATATTTGCATCTTCTTTAGTCTTCACATCTGATGTCTTTTGTTTGTTCTTAGGCGGCCTACCATCAGCAATCTACTTTTTACAATTACGTACCCAGTGACCTTGCAATAATTGCAACTGTTGTCCTTACTTCTACTATGTACCTTAGCATGCTTTTCTACGACGAGAGCCTCTTGTTCACTGTTGCCATCCTTACTCTTGGCAAAATTTCTCTCAAACATGCAAAGCTGTACTGTCAAATCATCTAATGTCTTACTCTTGTCACTGTCATTTGAAAGCAGCATCCAGCTTGTCTTAAAAGTCTTGAACTCTTCTGGTAAAATATGTAAAACTTTACAAACTACCATTAACTCTGGAAGTGTGTTTTCCTTCTTTAATGCTAAACCGCTGTTTAACTCAGAAAACAGGCTCTTCAACTTGGCTATATTGGGTCGACACATCTTCGTTCGCTGTCCAGTTAAAAGCAAAGAAATCTGTACAAAGCTTAAATAACTGATCCTTAGCTGATGCTTCAAAGAGATCTTTTAGTGCGAGCCACGCATCATGGGCTGTGGTTTTGTCCATGATCTATTGATATACATTATCAGTTATTGCGCTTGTGATCATTGACTTAGCATAACTATTAGCCTTACGGTACAAATCAGAATCCTCTTTGAATTTTTCTTTTGGCCTTCTGTTGCTTCCTCTCCAAGTGGTTTGGGCTTCTTTAGCTTGCCATCAATAACATCTAATGCACCTTCATGATAATCTAGCATATCCCTCATTTTGTTCTTCCATATTGGCCAGTCGGTCTCACTTGTTAATGGTTTGATATGTTTCACTAGATCCATACTTTCAATCTTCTGTACTAAATAAAAAAAAATTCTGCCTTCAACTAAAGCTTCTAACTTAGGTAACGTACTGGGCCCATAACCTGATGAATATATACTAATTTATTTAGTAAAATGTATATTTTAAAAACGGTGACAAGTAAAAACTATTTGTTATGACAAACTCAACCTTAAACTATCAATGTCTTTTTGTAAATGCTGGTTAACACACCTTGCTAGGTAAAAATTAAGGGTACTTCAATAGAGTTGTGGTATACCTAATAACAAGGGATTTCAAAAAGCTCGATGTCTTCGAAAGTCTATACATAGATACATATTTCGTTTACTCCATCACTGAAAAAAAACAAGGTATCAGTTATTTCTTGCATTTCCTGATAAAATTCATGATAACCAAACAGTTTTGGACATTTCTCTTTACTATTTACGTTCTTAGGTCGATCTCCTCTTTGGCTTTGTCATCTTAAGAGCTTCAAATACTGTGGACAGTTTGTATTGGATATCTTCCACAATTGACTTGCGCTGGCTGCCATTCCTGATTTTTTTCTGGCGAGTTCAACAACTTTCTTCAGTCTTGAATTTCCTTGGAAAATAAAATTTGAAGGTTATTGTTGCAAGTACAGTTTGTTATCCAGCAACCTCAATATGAGCCTCCATACGAGATGTAGGAATTACAGTAGAGTAAGCATTATCGAAAGAATTCATCTGGGAGTAGTTCTCAGCACTATAGTTATCAAAGAAAGAGGCGACTTTCTACCTTATTTATATTTGTCCGAAGGCGTCAAGATGCGGAAACCAGACATTCGTGAATATTGCATTTATTGTGTTCAGAATGCTCTTGAAAATATTGATAGAGGATAGTTATGAAAATTATAATTTTTTCATATTAAATATAATAAAAACAAGGATTCCTTATATATGTGGAAGCCTTTTCTCAAAGAGGAAAGTCAAAGCCCTACAAGGATAGTAAAGAAATAATGAGATGTGCCTAAGTAAATAAGTTAAGAATAATATATCATACTTATCACATTGTTAATGCTAAGGTTACGGGTACAAGCAAAATTATCTTCTATTTTGATAATAAACAATACGAAGCATATTTGATGCCATGTGGTGATTAGCTATTCATTTTATAGCTATATCTATAGTGCAGCCCAAAATTGCAAACGCATGCTCTAATTCTAGCAGCAAAAAAGTTTATAAACAACTAGAATGACTTCAAAACTATAAAATTCACCACGGTAGCAAATTATAAATTGTATGTGCTGTGTATTTAATTCGTAACAGTAATTATGAGGAAATTTAATTTTAATATGATGCGGAACGCCATTTCATTAACGTAAAAGCAATATTTTCGGACTGTGCTTCTATAAATTATATTTTATTATATATTTTTAAATTCGTTTCCTTTATCAGCAGGCGATGGAACTGATAACTCAAATGCAGTTGATTCTTTATTTTATATTATGTTTTAAGTTGTGTATATCCGCATTATTAAGACTGATATATAAAACACTCCCATCTAGCATACGGAGGGGAAAAAGGGATGTGAAGGTAACTCTCTCGGGTATCCACTTTATAACATAATTATTTATAAACTTTGCTCTTTTATGATCGTTATTTAGGACTGAAAAGCCATCCTAATTTTCTCTTTTAGTAAAAGGTGCACAAGGCCAACAAAATAATTCTGGAGATGATTTGCAGCCTTTTAACCACTGGTGCTTATAACAAAAGTTTATATTAAAATATCTGGTAATGCTTTTAACTTCAAATGTCAAATTTATGTTCTGATATGTTTATCCGAGCTTTTGAAAGCGGAGGAGCAAATATTTTAGACAAGCCACATCCGTTTGTCCCCCGAGGCTTCCGACTAGAACGTTTGCAAACTATCGTTTACTTCACTTACTTTTAAACGTGCAGAATTGGCACGACATTTACCCTATTTGAAATTTGCCCTCTATTATACCATACACTAAGATTTAATGCGTCAATCTGATATATTATGGATTCTCGCTGCTGTTCGTACTCTCTGAGGTATCTCAGTGGTCAATACTGGGGCTATGAATCTATTAATTTCAATGAAATTCAGCTGCGATATAATAAAATGATGTGTGTGGCAAATTATTGTATTGCTTAATCTTAACAAGTTGATGTTGGTGTTCGTTGAAGGCGCAAATGCCAAAATACTGGAAAAGCAAATTAATTGAAATATCGATTATTTATTTATTTACTTGTTCACGGGCCTTACCCATTATTACAAAATAAATTAAAAATTAAGATATACATTATAACCTCAAAAATAAATACACTTAATTGAATCACAAGATGTTAACATGTCACAGACAATATTAAACATTGACAACCATTTGGCCACCAAACAATAAAGCATTCAGCTACCTATCATGATAATAAATATTAAATTATTGTACTACCCTACGCGTGATAATCCTTAATAAAGCGCACAAAGCATCTAGGAGTTACACTGAAATCAAGGTTGGAGGTTATTGGGTGTCCTTACAGATCTTGAAATAAAACTATTATGTTTTACATTAGTTCTACACAAAGGTTGATGGAACATTAGGTGAAATCTAGTATTCCTTGATGGAACTGCCAGACCAATAGCGTATAGTAGATCTGGACAATCAACAATACCATTAAAAATTTTGTAAAGATTTTGTAAGTCTCTGCATTGCTTACGAACCTGAAGAGGAGAGAGTGAAAATCTCTTGTAGAGCAAATCATAGTTGTAATGGTATTCATCAGGGGGATCCAAACCAACCTTAAAGGCCAAATAACGCAAAAATATTCTTTGCGCTTGTTCTAATTTGTGAACATGGCATGCATAGAGAGGATTCCAGACTGAAGAAGCATATTCCAATAGGGGTCTGACTAATGAACAATACAAGAGACGGATCGCTGAAAGATTTGTAAAATCTTTTGTACATCTCTTGACAAAGCCAACCATTTTAAGGGCTCTAGAAACAATCTCCGATATATGCAGTTTAAAGGATAAAGCATTGTCAAATAAGACTCCAAGATCCTTAGCAGCTAAAGATGTTAAATAACAAGGGTCCCAAATGAGACCCTTGAGGCACACCAGAAGGTATTTTTATCTCATTAGACTTAAAACCTCTGACCTTTACTATTTGAGATCTATCAGACAAATAGCTGCCGATCCAGCTCAACAGATCACCACCCAAACCCGCTACCCTCAGCTTCTCCAATAAAACTCCATGATTTACCCTGTCAAATGCCTTGGAAAAGTCAATGTATATACTGTGTACCTCACCGCCACTATCCAAGACACCCGACAGGAACTCACTGTAAATCAGTAAATTAGACCTTCCATTCAAAAATCCATATTACTGGGGTATTATTGTTGATGTTAACACTGATGTGAGATATTTTGTTACTGTTTTCTCAAATAATTTTGGAATTGCATTTAAATTGCAAACCGGCCTATAATTACACACATCAGCTCTATTGCCTGATTTGTATATGGGGGTTAAAAAGCTAGTCTTCCAAACCTCAGGAAAGCAACCAGATTTCAAAGAAGAGTTGAAGATTATATAGAGAGGACGGGAAAGTACAAAACTGCATGCCTTTAGAATACTGGGGGGTATTCCATCTGGCCCTGGACTCTTGTTAGTTTTTAGATTACAAATCTCCTCATAAATTGTTGCTATACTGATATGAAAGTATTTATACTGATATCATTAAAGGATAAAGATTCAACCACCTGGGAATCTTTTGTTGAGTAAACAGTTTTAAAATAATCTGCAAATAGATCAGGGCCCAGTTGGCAACTCCCATTGTTGTAAAACATTTCTGATGGTAAGTCATTTGAATTACGTTGTGAGTTGACATACGACCAGAATTTCATCACATTATTCTCAGTGACAATAGCATTTTCCGGGCTGGACACAAATTCATTGTAACAAGTCTTTGATAAGGCTTTACAATCCGATCTTACGCTTGAAAAGTTAATATAATCGTACCCACTCCCTGACTCTTTAAGTGCTTTGTGTGCTTGCTTTTTTTAAATAATTAATTTTTTTAATTCCTGAGAGAACCATCTTGGAAAGTACCCTTGAGACACTTTCTTTTGTGGTACCGCAATATGTATGACTGAGTAAAGAACATCGTATAAAATATTTAGCATATCATTGATAGAATGTTTTAGTAAAATCATGTCCCAATTAACCTCTCCAAGATAGCTATTTAACAAATTAAAGTTTGCTGAATTAAAGTCATAATAATACTCATCTTTGGCTGCCTTAAATAGATTGGTATGGCTACATGATATTCTTAATGTTACAATCAGGGGTGGATGGTAACCATCCTCAGGAACCAGAGCATCATCTGCCAAATTCACAACTGCAGAAAGGGCATTTGAACCAAAAATCAAGTCCAGTGTATTGCCCATGTGGTTGGGAACATTGTTAAGTTGGTACAAATTGTGAAAAGCACACAAGTTTGACATCACCTCAATTGATTCTACCTCCTGGTGCAAAGTATCAGGAGTGTAGGTGGCGAGAAAGCAGAACTGGTCAGATGTCCATGAGGCCCTCGGCAAGTTAAAATCTCCAAATAAGAGCACTGGACACTGGTACTTCTCAGAGAGACTATCCACATTGTCACTGAAAAGATGGTATTTTTGAGGAGATGATCTTGGTGGGAAAGATACACATCCTACTATGGCTTTATTGGAACCAGAGCCAATCTGAACAAATAATTGCTCTAGGCCAGGGCTCGACTCGAGCAATAGAGCAGGGATAGCAATGAATCGCCACCACCTCTTGAAACATCACTGGTAGTTGCATTACGGTCCCTTCTATATATATTATATTCAAACAGCCCAAGCTCGACATCAGACACTTCTTCTGTAAGCCATGTTTCACTGAGCACGATCACTGAGTTATTGTTAGAGACAACATTGGTACGAAGAACACTCAATTTTGTCCTTAGTCCTCGGACATTTTGGTAGAAGATATCCATATTCTGATGATTTTTAAAATGAGAACTTGATAAGGAAGGCCCAAAAATAAATGGAGTACCATTTCGATATCTAATACTCACTTGCTTGCCTTTAGCTCTACGGTCATTCAGTTCTTGAGTTAACTTTATTTCTGCTTCTCTTTGCTTAGCTGTGAGATCAAACTTTACAAAAACTTTTTTCCCCTTAAGTTTGAAACGATTTTTCACAATATTGAGGACATCATCTGCTGAATTAAGCACCACCCTCAGTGTACGGGCTTGATTACTGTTGGATTTGCCTATTCTAGAAAAATGCAATACTTCTGGAGGGTTGTTTGATACCTGTGCAATTATGCCTTCCACCTGTTTTCTGTCCTCACCTTCTGGCACATTGAAGATCATGAGATTCTTTGACCTTTTTTGGCGTTCTTGCCACTCGAGAATTACTTCTTCCTGTGAAGTTGGGTTAGCATTATATGTTGTTAACCTAGTGGGGGTGGTCCTTAATCCATCTATTTCTGTCTTGACGAGAGACTTCATGTCTTCAAGACTTGAGGCAAAGCATGTTTTCAGACTTTTCATTTCATCTGAGAAATTCTGAATAACATCAGCCATATCAAAAACATTTTGGGTCTTACTTTTGATTTCAGCCAATTCAGTCTCCAAAGCAGTGACACGGTTGATAAGTTGAATAGTATCGCTTATTTTGGGAACACATAACTTGCATATGTAAGGCATTACTCGGCTACTCAAAACTATGGTCCTAAGTTCAGTGGAACTTATTCCCGAACATTTTCTGCATAAAGTCTGCTTATAGAAATCACATGGGTAGCCGAAGACATCAGTAGAATTCTTCGGCTCCTTAAAGACACAGCTTTGATTGCAGGTGAAACATGTGTTGGACATTTTAGGTTAGTTTATTTGGTTTTACAAGAATTCTTGCAAAATCACCCTTAATAACAATTCCACAGAGAAATACCTCTGAATACTTGACCATAAAGCAGAAACTTACTAAATATTCCTCTTATTTTAATTAAAGTTTGCACACAATTTATGGAAGCAAAACAAAAACAAACAATCAATTTTGAGGTTACGTCTCGTATTGTATGAAAATCCCTGCAAGAATGCCGGTCAGAATTTTATCACTGATTGGTGATAATCGTGTCAGTTATTGAATATTGTCAACAGAAAATTGATATATTCTATATATTCTTAAGAACCAATCTCGATTCTATATTCGATTATTATGTCACTGCGGTTTAAACAGCTAGTAGGTTGTACCGAGGATACCTTGTACCTGAAAGTAAGCCAACGCCAACCAATGACAAGTATCAGTTTAGCGTGTCTGATTAACCTCTAAACGCCCACAGGATGCAAGTATCTTGTTCACCGATAAGCGCTGCTAACACACACAGAGGGCAAATATTTGGTCTGCCAGTAGCGGAGCCCGCATACACACATCAGATACATGCATCTGATCCGACAGTAAATTGAATGCACAAAGAAAGGGTACAAGTATCTGAGCTGCCAGTAAACTAAGCCGTTTCAGAATACTCAATACACGCAAGAGCAGTTCCCTACAAGCATCAGGTTAAAATATCGTACATAATTCTCAGGCATTACTCTTGATCACAATATCGAATAAGCATTATCTGGCTTTAACCTTAAAGTCTCAATTAATAAATAATAATCAATCTCTTACCCTCTTCAAGTTAAAGTTATCACCGGGGGTCTCTTGGCAATGGTCCCATAAACATTATTGACATGAGGCTGAATGATTTCTTACCATGCTTTGAAGCCAACAGAAAAACGACGTGAAAATAAAGAGTATCTTATTTAGTTTGGGTTAGTTTGGTCCATCATAGAATCCAGTATCTACATGGAGAGATTGAATGATTGCAAATCATTGAGGAAAACGACATGGAAATAAAGAGTATCTTCTTTTATTTGGGTTAGTTTAGTCAGTCATAGAATTCTATGTCTGCATGATGAGATTGAATTATCGCATGAAGGAGGTTGCACAAATTGTTTGGTATCATGCTTTGAAGCCAACAGGAAAACAACATGGAAATAAAGAGCATCTTATTTAATTTAGGTTAGGGTAGTGCACCATAGAATCCGATGTCTTCGTGGAGAGATTAAATTATCGCATGGAGAGGACTGTTCGAATCATTTGAGATCATGCTTTGAAGCCAACATGAAAACGACGTGGAAATAAAGAGTGTTTTATTTTATTTGGGTTAGTTTAGTCAGTCATAAAATTCGATGTCTGCATGGTGAGATTGAATGATCGCATGACGGAGACTGTGCAAATGATTTGGAATCATGCTTTGAAGCCAAGAGGAAAACAACATGGAAATAAAGAGTATCTTATTTAAATTGGGTTAGTTTGTTCCATCATCATACAATCCGATGTCTGCATCCAGAGATTGAGTGATAACATGAAGAGAACTGTGCGAATGATTTTGGATCATGCTTGAAGCGAAGAGGAAAGCAAGGTGGAAGTAAATTCTTGCCTCGTTGTAGTGGTTTAGCCATCTATTTTGTCACATCCCCTTACTTTACGGTTCCTTCGGAAAGGGAGAACGAGGTCACACATGTGCTTGCCTTAAATGGAAGTAAATATATAGTATTAAGTGGGTTTCAGGAGCTTGTTCAATAATTTTTCTTAAATGATCTCGCGATTCTTTAATTTTATGAAACACGTCCTTTATATGGGTATAGGGTATTTTTTATTCTTGGGGCATTTTTTTATTCTTGTGGCATTTTAATTGCCAAATTCCTAGACGGTTTGTGCTTGCTCTCTTTCGCTTGAGTTAGCGATCCTCAATATTAATATTGTGATTCAAACTTTCGTCTTTAATTTTTTTGTATCTTTTCTTTAGGAAAAGGGGTTGAATAGAGCTTGTAAAGTGTAAAGAAGACTCAAAATAGCCAGGAAATTGAACTTATGATTTATATTTTGAAACAATAAATATTACCTTATTTTGCTATCGTTACTGCATGGTGAAAGTTAATTGTGGCTGTATACCATCATAAAATGCCGCATTGATTCGGTTTCAAATTAATTTTCTATAATATCGTATTTCTTTGCATGGCCACGCCATTACGGCATTCGAATTTTCATCTAGACTGGACGATTGCCTCGCACCTGTCGTAGCAGGAGTATTTCAATGAGACTGTCTTTCGACCATCTAGGAATGTGTGTTCCTAACCACGACGTTATCGACCTTCGATTGATAAATACTTGTTTTCTAGGACTTCTTGTCGTTAGCCAAAATTATATTATATTGCAGGTACGGTTTGTAAGTGGATTGGATCTCAGATGTCGCTAGAGCGTGGGGAACAGGTTCCAATTGCAACTTGGGAATTTTCTGACTGCCGCCTACAAGTTTATGGCGCCTTTTAAAAAAATTAACTTCCCTCCTTCTCTGCAGCATTTGAGCGAGCTATGGCATAATTTGCACACAATTTAACCTTATTCACTCTAAGTTTTTTTTAATCTGAGGTGAAGAGAGACAAATAAAGTTAGAAGAGCGTGGCAACTGTGGCACGTATTCAATGAGTAAAAACCATATACTTGTTTTGCGATAATTTTTTTTGCACAAATTACTTTTGGATTATGTCTAAGAAAACCTCATAAATCGCCCATGTCACTATATTTTTTGATGAACATAAGAACCTTGTTTCTTGGACTGGGACAAATCTTATGGTTTGTCTAGGGCTCTAATACCACGGTTCTCGATCCTTGATATTCCCTTTTTCAAAATATGGAAACTGCGTTTTGTTAGTAGTTTCCGAACTACGTACTTCACGTACGTAATGTTCTGAAAGATAAAGCTAAAATTTGAAAGCAGTAACGAGATGGTAAATTATTCGTAAATCTGGCAAAGATCAACAAAATGGCTTTAACAAAATATTACTACTTATACCAGACTTTAAAAGTAAGGTATATATGTATACAGAAAGGATATATGTGTGCCTGGTTAAATTCCTAATTTTGTCGCCGTACGTTAAAGCATAACTTTAATTTTGTAATGCACATAAAGTCACTTCGTTAGCATAAAAGCAGCGTGGAAAAATATAACGACCTATAATGTATGCACGTGCGCCAAAGTCCCATTACATATTCTGTTTCTATAATGCTCGAAAAATGGAACTACATTTGAAAAACGCAATAAAGGATTTTGTATTCTCAAAACATGTTTTTGTTTCACCACAGATATGTAAATGCGCTTCTCTTATTAGAACTTTAGAGGATTGTTCAAGTTATGTAGCAGCAAGGTATCTATGAATCATCGAGAGATGAAGAAACCTAAAAATAAAAAATTATTAATCGAGACGACATTGGCACGTTTTTGGAAGAAGCACATGGTGATGATTTTTTGAGGTGGAAACTGCATTGATAATGGTCATTGCCGAAGATTTAAAGCAACTAACATCTTATCATAATAGAAAATGCTCAAGACAGGGGTTCTTATATTTAGGTGGCAATACGAAGATCAAGGTCTCCCTCAGCAACAGGGCTTTCAGGCTAACACAAGGTTATTTTTTTTTTTTGAAATCGTAAAATGAAAAGATGTAACCAGCTTTAAGCATTGGATGCCAAATATGTAATCTTATTTGTTAGTTGCTCATTAGGCAGTCCATAGGCCAGGTTTACTCAGCAGATTCAATATTTTTTACGGCATGGGTCTATGTCCTGGGAATTAGGATAAGGCCCGACTAATTACAAGGCATTTATCAATGATTATTAATCTTTAAAAATAGGGTAATAAAATTTAGAAACATATCATGTAAAAGAACGATGAACATATCTGAATGCACAGATAATTACAAGATCAATCGACTTACCTGTAAGGAAGATCGATCGGAATTATCCGAGCATCTCCGCCATCCCTCATTACACTTTGTAGTATACAACTTTTTCCCAATCGGTACAATTTTTAAAGAAGTTATCTAAAAACATGGTGATTCAGCCGACCCTGGCTAGCCGCTCGAGCTCATGCATCGCCTTGATGCATCATTACAATTTTGGTACGTGAGATTTTTGATTACATTGCATTTGGG
>MU190090.1:7173-17545 GCA_016904865.1 Pissodes strobi
AAATTCTATCGAAACAAATCAATATTAAAATTTGTGGAAAACATATATTAACAATAGGTAACACCTTTTCCAAGCTCAAGGACAAAGATGAGAATCTGAAGAAGCCCAGTGTAGTATATAAAGTAAAGTGTGATGACTGCAATAGGGATTATATAGGACAAACATCAACTGTTCTACAGGATAGGATAACTAGACATAAGAGTGACTATAGACTAGGGAAAAGAACATGTGCTTTAGCAGAACATTGTTGCGCGTAAAACCCTTTTAATGTGTTAGCGAGATATAATGAATCAGATGATACCTACCCTTAAGGATGCGGCCAGCGCAACATGTGTGCTCCGACTTGCTCGTCGGCGTGGGAGTGGGTCAATTACTTACTTTTGACCAGGGCGCCACCAGTTTGAAGTATCCAAATCCGCAGATCCAAACAGGAAGATCCTCGGTCTTAAGAATCCATAAGGGCGATCCAAATCGACGATTATCCGCTACGCAAGGGCGTTTTAAAATCAACTACTATCAACTACACTGGTTGGATTGAGACATTTCAGAGCAAATAAAAGGCGGTCACGTTCGTGCAGGTTTAAATTTATTGGCGTTCGTTATGTTAGACGACAACGTGTTGTCATATTTCTTTCAATAAACAAAATGATATAAATATATAACAAAGGGTAAAATATCTCACTTGGAAACACTTAATAACTTGATATATGCTCACGAATATTGAACTAGATCATATCAGATGTAATAGTACGACGTAATAAATGATTACAGAAGATCAAAAAAACAATTCCAACTAATTAAAAATAAGCGCAATATGCATAAGGTATCTATCGTCACATCAACTAATAATTTAAAGTTATCAGGATAATACTTATTACTATTAACTCCGTTGCGCGTGTACCATGGTATACGTGTCGCAGTTGTACATGAATAAAACTTACAATTTCAGTCTATGAGATACCGCTATGTAAATTACTATAATCAGTTATTTAGTCAATCAGAACAACAATGTTTATCATTTACCACAATATGAATTAAATTGTAAGAATGTTCAAATAAAGCATAGAAAAAAACTATGAGCATTAATTGGATCACACTAGTAAATATCGCAGTTATTTACATACGTATTGGTAAGCTTTGCTTACACCTAATCAGTTCCAAAAATAATTATATCAATACTTCGCAGAAAGAAATAAAAAACACGCAATTTACTACACGCTGGAAAATACTAACAACACGCCAACAACATTAGTTAAACAGATCACCATTATAACCTAAACTTATCTTAACTGGTCTTCGCCGATATCACCTACGGCCTTCTGCACGCGGACTTCAGCAATGCACCTTGGGACCATAAACTCTCAGTGGCATTTGAGGTAATCCCCATACCTCTATGGCTACAGTTGGTACCAATAACACACCCAACTGTATTGACTGGCAGCTACTTGGTTAGCCACTTAAACATCTCTCCAAGCAAAGCTCGCTCCAAACCAAAAATAGCTTGCTCCTTATACACAGCTCCAAGCACAACAGCTCCAGCCAAAAACAATAGCTCCAACAAACTGGCTTCCAATAAAAATGACTCCCCGGAAAACTGGCTCTCGTACAGGGGAAAAAAAAAACCCTAACTACTTAGGGTTTTTCGATGGTACTGACGAATTGGGAGCAAACGCTCTCTTCTACAGACATTCCTCGAAGAAGGAAACGGCGTACTTTGTTCCAGAATACACTGCACGTGGCGAGTTACTAATCCAATCTTGACTTTAGGCAAAAACCAGCCCATCCACAGTCAAGCCATAAACTACGCCACTCTCTATCGCCCGAAAAAGTAATATTCCCCTCAGGGTGAATTAAAAATTCTTAAACTTTTATCAGACATATATACGCACTACCTCTTAAGAAGGTTTTCTGAAGAAAGAGGACGATATCAAGCCAAAAACGAGTACCTAGGTCGTGGAATTCGATGTTAAAAAGCTAGCAAAAACTCGAACCATAAGCCCCTTCCACACTGTCCTGTAATCATACGCAAACTACAGCAGCCGATGTCGCCAAATTTACTAACATCTACAATATGCAATGAAACGTATCTAAGGCTGTATGACATTATACATTGCTGGCAGAACAAAGAAATCCAACGATAAATCCATCATCGACAATGACCAGACAACCAGCAACTATCTCGTTCCGGCCGGCGTCATTTACAATTTATATCATCCAAACTGTTTAACGCATTCAGTCGATTCGATCATAAACGTACCTTTAGCTCCAGTCGGTTTTTTTTTTCCTTGCTAAAATCAAGCAGCAAGCAAAGTAGTTCGAGCAACGTTGCCAAGTTAGGGAACATACGCATTTAATAACATATCTTGACTGCGTAATTTTAACGCGAAAGCGAAAAAACAGTCGTTTAATCAAAACTGACGATAGCACATCAATTAATTATGTATATTCCTGTTGGCCTAAATCGCAACCACGTAAAAATTACAGGGCGATCACTTTGCCAATTAAACATCTGGCAACGTCCAAGAATAACCTTTTCATAAAACATTTCGATATTACACTCGTCCGTAGGCAACCAACAATTCTTTTAAGGTATACTTACGCCGAAATAAGAAATCAGTCGCATGGTATTAAGGGTGGAATCATTGACTTTATTTGACTTCTGTCTGTTACATATTCGTGCTAAATTATTATGTAACAGTTTCCCCTCTTTCGTCCAAAAAAAAAATAACATTTTTTTTTCCTTTTAAAATATACAATCTTTTCCTTAAACCATACACTATATATATAACGTATTTTACTAAACTATGATACATATACAATCTATTCGTCGCCACTAATATCTTTTAAGTCCTTGATATGCCAGACTCCCTTTGAATTTCCTAACTCATCCTTCAATTCGTAGGTCCATGGAGACACACGTTTACTAATGAGAAACGGACCGAGATACTCCGGTGCTAACTTCCTAGCGAAAAATTTACTGGCATCCGAGAGAGCATAATTCTTCCTATAGACAATCTGATTGGGAAGATATTCCACATGACGACAACGAAGATTATAACGCTCGACACTCTGCTTCCCTGCAGCCTCGAGACGCAATCTGACATCTTCAAATACTTTACCCATTACTTCACCACGACGTTCTGCACTTATGTCGGTTCGACCATCCACTTCTGGGATATCCTTCTTTCTATGCTCATCACCCGACATAATCATCCTCCGTCCAAAATTCACAAAGTAAGGGCTAAGTTTCGTAGTCTCATGAACAGATGTACGAATAGCACAAGCTATCTTATCCAAATTCGCATCCCAATCACGGTGATTGTCAGAAATATACATACGTAACATCGTCTTCAGTGTTCGATTCACTCTCTCGGTTGGATTTGCACGTGGATGGTAGTTCGCATTGAACTTCAGTCGTACTTTGTACCTCTCAGCTAGTTTTAGGAATGGTCGACCCCGATATTGCGGTCCATTATCGCACAAAATGGTAGAAGGGACTCCAAACAATAGGAAAACATTTTGTTCTATGAAACGAACAACAGCTTCCGACGTGGCCTTGCGAAGAGGACAAAGGAGTGAAAATTTGCTGTGATAGTCCGTCACTACCAACAAGAAAGTATAGCCATGCTTTGACCTAGGCAAAGGTCCAATAAGATCGGTGGAGATAACTTCCCAGGGACGTTGAGGTTTAGTATGGGTCACCATTTTTGCTTTCGGTGGTCCGGGTGGTACTTTATGACGGATACAAATGTCGCAACGGCCAACGAATCTGGAAATATCGTTTCTCATTTTTGGCCAATAGAATCGCTCCGCTACCCGTGAAAAAGTTTTATAAACACCCATGTGTCCCGATGTAGGTGGTTCATGAGCACCAGCTATTATCCTTCTCCTATCCTCCTTAGGAACTACTTCCTTCCAATTGTCTACTTCCGGTCTTAATTCTGGATAGTCACATTTTACAAATTTCCACATCTTATCATCGCCTATTCTCCAACCAGAAAACTTCAAAGGATTACCTTTGACTCTCTCCATCATTCTCAAGTACCATTTATCTCTTACTGGCGTCGGCGGTTGATTGGTGTCTACAGCATCCAATTGCGGCACAGCCCTGGACAACATGTCTGGAACCACATGTTCCTTTCCTTTCCGGTGAATAAGGGTGAAATCATACTGTTGAAGCTGAACTTGCCATCTCGCTAGTCTTCCAGTAGGTTGTTTCATGTTCTGCAACCATACCAACGAATAGTGATCCGTGATTACTGAGAATGGAACCAAGTCTAAGTAGGGTCTTAGCTTATTGACTGACCATAGAACTGCAAGACATTCTCTTTCAGTGGTCGAGTAATTTTGCTCTTGCTTAGTTAAGCTGCGGCTAAGATAGCTTATAACTCGTTCTGTACCATCCGGTTGTGGTTGAGTTAAAACCGCGCCTATGCCATACCCAGAACTATCACATTGTACTACGAACGGTAGCGAGTAATCAGGACAGCTCAATACTGGTGCTTCAACTAGACATTCCTTAATCTTCCTAAACGCTGTCTCACACTGCTGTGTCCATTCGAACTTCCTAGACTTCCGTAATAGGTCAGTGATCGGTGCTATAACCGTAGAGAAATCTTTGATAAACCTTCTATACCAAGAGAATGTACCCACAATACGTCTCACTTCTTTAACGTTCCGAGGAACTGGGACTTCCAACATGGCTTTGACTTTATCCGAATCCATATGCAAACCATGCTTATCCACAACGTATCCTAAATACTTCAGCTGTGGCCTACAAAACTGACACTTTTCTCTACTTATCGTGAGGTTCGCCTCACGAAGTCTCCTAAATACTTCTTCAAGGACCTTTAGGTGAGTTCCAAAGTCTGACGTCACTATGACAATGTCATCCAAATAGACAAAAACATGGGGTTCTAGGTCTGCACCCAGAACATTGTCAATGAGCCGCTGCCAGGTGGCAGGTGCGTTATGGAGACCAAAGGGCAAACGATTAAACTGGAACAGTCCTCTGTTTGGCGCAGTGAAAGCGGTATACGGTTTAGATGACTCCGCAACAGGTACTTGCCAATAGGCTGACTTAATATCTAGGCTGGAAAGATATTTTGCGTCTCGCAATTTATCCAAGGTATCGCTAACCTGTGGCAATGGATAGCTATCCCTCTCACACACGGAATTAAGTTTCCTGTAGTCCACGCATAGCCTTTGTGAACCGTCCTTTTTCTTGACCATGACGATAGGGGATGACCATGGACTCTTAGATGGCTCGATGACTCCAAGCTTTAACATCTCATCCAAATGCTTGTCTATATGTTGCTGCATGACTGGTGATACACGATAGTAGCGTTGCTTAATAGGTCTTGACTTTGTAACTATAACGTGTTCTGCTTTATCCGTGCAACCCAGCTGATCACCCATAAGATAGAAATTTCTATCCAGCAACTCCTTCAGTTGTCTATCTTCTTCTGAAGTCAACACAGTCCCCTTCGGTATTTCAACCGTAGCAACTTCCGGCAGGTCTGAAAAGAACCATTCGTTATGCCTGAGATCTGGGACTACACCCATGGAACGCCAAAAATCTGCACCCAAGATCAAAGTGTGCGGTAGGTCTGGAATAACAAGAGTTTTGATAAGACGAACTCGATCTCTCACTTTTATAGGGACTTCACATACTCCAATACTCTGACATCGTTGTCCATTCGCCACCCTACAAGTTGGCGTCTGACTCTTGTCAAGTGAAAGCACTAAGTCCATCATCAACTTCCAACCAGGTCCACCTAGGATGGTGCGAGATGCTCCTGAATCCAAAAGACCAAGGATTTCCTTGCCCAATATGTCCACTCTGAGATAAGGTCTTTCTTCGTTCTGCGCATGCTCCAATACAAAGTCCAATATAGGTTGTAATCTACAATCATCGTCGGCGCCCGCTAAATCAGATCCTTGACTTAGGAGCGCCTTCCGGCGTTTCCCGACTTGCAATTCGGACAACTCTTCACGGTAACCCCTTCCTTCTTACATCGGAAACAAAACTTCGGCTTTGGCAATGCACATCCAATAGCTCTGTGTCCAGGTTTCTTACAGCGGAAACATACCACTTCCTCTGTTACTGGAGGTGTTGCTTCGGCTTCGTTCACTCTGCAGGTAGCTACATCTGGTTCCTCATGAACGTACGCCAGATCAGGCTCCAACAAATTCCCACGCCTTGGAGGCTGAGCATAGTTCTCTACAGACTCTCTTCTCGCTTCCAAGCGTCTACATACAGTACGGAGTTGACCTACAGATGTGATATCCACCAACGCTAACTGACTCTGATAAAATGGAGCTAAATTCCCTACCAAAATTTTCAATTTTGCCTCCTCCGAAATAGGACAGGTAAGTCTTTTAAAATACCCTGACATTACTGCCAAGTATATACCGATGCTCTCATCGTGTCCTTGAGTTCTTTTACGAATTTCCTCAAACAATTTCTCGTTATAGTTGCAAGGCTGGAACTCTTCCCGCAACAGATCGACGAACTCATCCCACGTGGAAACTTCGTCTCGATAAGCTATGTAGAATTGGTATGCCTTACCAATGAACAAGTCGATACCACACTCGAGAAGCACTTCTTTCGGGACATGTCTTGCAACACGAAGTTCCTCGCATTTCTCCAGGAATGAACTAAGTGAAGTTCCCTTCTTGTCACCCGAGAATTGAAGATTCCATTTACTTGGGTGTACTGTTCTCACACTGGCTGAACCCGTGTTCTGGTTTACACTTGAAGAATTGACCGCCCCCCTCAGATTCGCCTTGAAACTGTGGTCGCTCTCCTCATCCGAGCTACTATCATGAGCACTCCGCTCGATTCCTGACGGTCCAGCAGTTTCATTTTCCAAAATATCCAAGGTAGGAGGAACACTCTGTTTCCCCTCAGATTTCATCGCCTGATCATCAAGTTTCTTCAACAGTGTAAGAGTCATAGCAACCCATTCTGACTTAGACTTACATTTGTCTTGGTCAGACCCTGGCTCCATATGATCCAGTCGATTCAAAACATGGGCCAGCTTACTCTGGAACTTCATGAAGTCACCGCTTTTCTTGCCTCCAGTGAATTTACTTATGTCCCTCACAAGTTGCTTAATCTTCTTGTCCACAGCTTTAGCATCCTCTTCATAACTGAAAGGATATTCCGGATATCTAACGCTTTCGCCACTCTTTTCCATCTGAAGGGCCAGTGACAAGCGATGTCTCATATCCTCACAATTACCAGCTGCAATCCCTCTGACAGCGAGTTCGTATGTAAGCTCATCTTGGCTAAGTCTATTAACATGCATTGTTCGCGACATGATGAAACAATACTAGTGTGGCAAACAGATAAACACAAAAAATATGTATACAAGTATAACAACACTGTCACTTATCACCAACACTTAATAACAACCACTAAATAACAGCACAACCACTTCGAGAATACCGTCGCACTATGGTATACCTTACCTTCGTTTTGGCCAAAAATGCATTTTGGGTCAAATTCAGGGATTTATTCCAAATACATACATTAAATCAGAAAATCATACAAGCCAAAACTAATATTGCAACAAATTAGTTTTTTTCACTCGATAAAAGTGATATACGGGGGGTGTCTTAAAAGTGCTTATGTCTCATTTCGTTTTTAAAGCTTTTGAAGCCTGCAAACAAAATTTCCTTGTAACTTCGATTTAAAAAAACACCTAGGTACTGTGTAATGGGTTATAGTAGTAGCATATAGTCATCGTTCAGGAGTAGTACATAGGCAGTATGGAGTCTAAAGTGAAGATCAAATTGTAAATAATAACAAGACAAAGCACTATTTTTAAAGGAATAAATTTTAATTTTAAAACCTTACGTATATACTATGTTAACCGAAAATTTAAATTTCAGAAACTAATTCTAATTGATCTAAGTTTTCCAGATCCAGAATATCATCGAGATCTTCCAAATTTAGCTCATCGCTGTTTCCAGTCGGTTTTACTAAAAAATCCTCACAACTCAATAGTTCTATTACTTCCTTAGGCAGCTGCTTAGTTCTCAATTTAGCTCTTCGTGATTGAACGCTTATGGTAGATATTAACGGGTCAGATGTGTCCAGCGCTCGACAAAAGACATCTTTAAGGTTATCAATTCGGGAAGACTTGCGAGCATGGTGCAGTCGATCTTGTTTATAAAGGTTGTTCCTGGATTCCGCAGCGTCTTCTCCCAGGTAGCCAGCTGGTAATATACAATTTTGTAATATTTGCTTGCCATGAATTAAAACTTTATGTATGGTCGCGGGCATTGGAAACCAGGGATACAATCTCATAAACAAATGTCCGGTTTCAAAGCAAAGATCTTCAAATTTGTTAAAATCAATCGGTAGCTGGCACGCCAAAGCAATTAGAATTGTTCTGAATTTGGAAATTAAATCTAATGAGACACCCGTGATTTCCGAGAAAACCACAGGATTCTGAAATGCACGTCTGGCCGTATTTCCGTCGTTAGATGAGCCGTAGTTTTGTTTTGGTTTGTCAACATGTAGACCTAACTTCTCCCAAAACATTTTCTGAATATTTTTTTTGTATCAGGTACAATTTTCTTTTTGTCCTCTCCTCTGACCTGCCAGGTTTGGTTCTGCAAGGGATACGCAATATGTATAATGCATTCCAGGCATCTTATCCAGCAATGCAGAGGACTTAGGCCATATGTAAGACTACTGGGATTGGGTTTGAACAAAGTCGACTTAAAATCGGTAGTCTTTAAAAATAATGCAGGCGTGGCTCCGCACACGGGACATGCTTGTGATGATTTAGTGTTCGTTAGTGTGCTCAAAGTCTTGCCGTCAATTAGTGTCATACAAAGAGTGCATTTGATCACAAGTGTACAGTCGTTGATTTGAAAAACAAAGTTAGCCAATCCTGAAATGTGAGTATCTAAATTCTGCTTTTCTTTTAAGACATGATTCTTGGTTTCTTTGACATACTCTATCTTTAAGGGTCTACAAAATCTAGTCGACTGAGGTGTTGGATTATTCCAAATTATGTCTTGGTTTGCTGATGTTAATCTAAGAGGTATTAGAGTTGTTGCAAATACACTCGAGTCATCTGCCGCAGGATCTGAGAACCTTTGCTTGTATAAGGACTGTCCGGAGCTGCCATCAAATCCGTAACTGAGAATCATTGTAGTCGACATTACCTTCCGATCCTTACTTCAAATAAACTCACTAAAATATCTCTCTGCAATTCAACAATTCTTTTGAGAGTGTGATGCAAAAGATCATTCAATGCAACTGAAGCAACCTTTTCAGTTACGCATATGTTCAAAGGTCTACATTGTTCTTTGGCTTGTAAAATTTTTTCGTATGCCGGATATATATTACAGTTTCTTTCTTTGCTTCCGATCCGAATATTCAAGTATTGTTGTTTAGTTAAATTATTGTCTAATAGAAATGCAAGGGCTTCTTCAGGTCTATAGGGTATAGGATCTTTTGGAGGAGATAGGAGTTTCTTCATCTTCTTAGCCCTTGAAGGGCTTTCCGCAGTTTTTCTCAACACTGTAGAAAGATCCTGATTCCCACTATGCTTAGCAGCAATTGTCGCAGCTTTCGTTAGGAGATCAGAATTGTGCTCATTCTGCTTAGACAACTCAAAAGCATCTCTTCGTTGCGATCTTGAAGATTTTTCGGCAAATGGCAGGCTGGGACGACCCCGAGTGGATTTTTCGCAATCTTCAGATGTGTTTGGATTAAAAAGTTTCAAAATTATATGTTCTGATAACCATTTTTTATATTTTTGTTGAAATTTAGTTCGGTCTCTTTTTACATTTTTCCACCTCCTTAAAATGTTTGTGCTTATATTGAGAATATTTTTTTTTAAGTGATCATAGTATCTGTCAGGATTTTCGTTGAGTTTAACTTTGTCCAAGATAAAGTTAACGATAGCAGTAGTTCTGTGGTCTTGATTCTCCTCGGAAATCCAGGCTTCAAAAAGAAGCGTATTTTGGAAATTATATCCATCTGAAAATAAATGGACAGGAAATTGAACCAGCTCAGAAATTGTCAAAAAAACCCTAATACCACTATGCAACTATTTAAATGTCATAAAAGTATTTTTGTTTTGTTTGATTCAACGTTTAGCTATTAGTTCTTAGAAATTCAGTTTATAATCAAATATTATATACATCCTGATTGTGTAATGCCCCTTTGAGAGATTTAAAAATTCATAAAATACAAAATCTTGCCAAACATCCTATTGTCTGCTGCTGATAACGCTGTTGCTATTATTGATAGGTGAAAAAAACATAGTTTGTGAAATCTGAATGCCCAATATGTATTGTACAGGGTGTTAGTAAGTACTTGTACAAACTTTACGGGGTAAATTTT
>MU190090.1:32202-45991 GCA_016904865.1 Pissodes strobi
TACAATAAATACCCTGTAACGGTCAAAGAGAATGTAATGTAATATTGCGAACCAATAATATTATTCTTTCAAGCAAGCAGCTAGTGCACGTTTAAAAGCAGCGAGACTGTTACTTTCTTTTACAGTAGTATAGTTTATTATATTCATTAATACACCTAAAAAATAGGCAATTCATAGTTCGTTTGAGGTTTGTTTTTCTTATATAAATATGCGTGCTATGTCTAGTAAAATGACTATGGATCTCATTGGTCCGGGTAATGGTTTGTCTTAAATAAGAGGGTAGGAGATTATGTAAAATTTTAAAAATAAAAATCATTGTGTAATACTTAAGTGAGATCCTAACTGAACGCCATTCAAGGCACTGTAACATTAAATATATTGGGGTGTATCGATTACAGCGAAGTATAATTCTCATGCCACGATTTTGTAATTTTTGCAGCGATCGATGCTTTACAATTATTATCAAGTAGGTAAAGAAGGCTAGAACAGTAATGAAAATGAGGCTGTATTATGGTTTGATATACAATCAATCTGGAATTCATTGAGAGATTCATTGCTATTCTAGAAAAGAAGAATAGTTTGGTGCCAATTTTCTTCCAAATGTATTCAAAGTGATCTTTATAAGACAATAAGTTATCAATATAAAACCCCAAATACTTAAAGTTCGTAACAATTTCAATTCTGGAACCATATATGGATATATCTAATCTATCTGTATTTATTTGAGAATATTTGTACTTAGTAGTTAGGATCATAGCTTTAGTTTTATCAACATTTAGTTTAAGTTTATTAATATTTAGGTATTGCTCAATTCTCTCTAATTCCCTCTGAGTTTTTCTTATTGCTACATTTAGATTTTTATCGCTGCAAGATATAAGTGAATCATCAGTAAATAAATTTAAGAAATTCGGATTGACAAAGTGACTTATATCATTCAAATATATAACAAACAATAAGGGCCCCAATACACTACCCTGAGGTACCCCAAATTGATTTATCATTCTACCTGACTTAACATTATTGACTTTAGTTATCTGATATCTATCCGTCAGAAAATCTTGTAGCCAATTTAGTACTGTACCCCCGATGCCATAATATCTAAGTTTTTGTAACAAAATGTCACGGTCAATAGTCTCGAATGAGCGACGAAAATCTAGGAAAACCGCTGAGACAAAATAGTCCTGATCAATAAGCTCATTCCAAGTGGAGACAGTCAGCTGAATTGCTGATTCACAAGAATGTTTAGTCCTAAACCCCGATTGATTAATATACAATAAGTTATTTGAGTTAAAATAAGCATAAAGATGGTTATATACTGCAAGTTCCAATATTTTTTCAACTGCAGGTAATGTATTAATTGGGCGCTAGTTGGAGCAATCAGCACTGTTAGCTACTTTAGCTATAGGAGTTATTAAGCTAGTTTTTAGTTCATTTGGAAATTCACCCTTTACTAATGAAGTATTAACAAATTTTAAAAATACATGTCCCAGTACGTGAAATGAGCTTTTAAGAAATTTGATATTCAATATATCCTCATTATCGTATTTGTTTTCCAGAGAGTTGACAATTTTTTTTAAATCGTTCATTGACAAAGTGCTAAATTCAAAAAACCGACCATCAATACCGGGCATTATGTTTGGTGACCATGGGTTTGAAGTTGGAATCGTACTTCTTATCTCATCAATGCTCAAAATAAAGAAAGTATTAAAACTTTCCGCAATTTCCTGTTCGCTACTTGCAATCAACTGGGTCCCCCCAAATGAAAAATTAATACTTTTCCGAGTAAATGCTCTGTCAGTTCCGTTTACTAGTGTTTTTAGTGTTTTCCACATTAATTTACTATTATTTTTATTTTTATCTATTTTATTATAGTAGTACTGTTTTTTCTTAATTTTAAGCAGATTAACAAAAAGATTTCTAGCTATTTTATAAAATTCCCACTTATTATTTTTGTGATTAGGATCATTGCATTTTTTAAAATCAGCATCTTCCTTTTGCTTTCTCTTTCAGTTCCACATCAAACCAGGGCAGGTTGTTACCCCTATGAACAACTTCTTTAAGAGGTGATATAGTATTGATAACTGCAGAACACTGACTCAGAATCTGACCACAAATGAAATCAATATCAACCGAATCCAACACAGTGGACCAATCTTTGTCCAAGAGTTCAACATTAATACTTTCAAGATTAGCCTGTGATAAATTGCGGAATATAGTTTTTTGAGGATCTCGACGCATAATTTTATTTTTTAGTTTAAAGGATAATACGGAGTGATCAGATATTTTTGGCAGGTCATGTACTTTACAGCATACATCGAAATTAGACAAAGCAAGATCGATAAGTGTATTGGACCAATACCTAGTTGAAGGAGGTATTGATTGGACTCATTTGTACACCTTGTTGGGAACAACACTAATTGATCTAAGCCCAATATACCTATCATATTTTTTAGTTTTTTTGAATAAAAACTGCTATCCAAATAGTTAATGTTGAAATCGCCTACAATTAATAGTTTGTTACTGTTAGTTAAAAATTTCCTCCATATCATGTAGAAATACAGAGTGACTAGCATTAGGCAAGTGGTATACTACTCCTAATATAATGGAGATGTTTGATATTTTTAATGCTATAAAAATACACCAATAGTTGTTGTCCAAATTAATAGACTTAATTAAAGAATGACATAACCCATTTTTCAAATAAATCAATACTCCACCAGTATGGCGCGAGTTAGAGTCACATCTTATAAGAGTGTAGCTTTCTAGAGCTAATTCTAAATTAGAAAAGTCAGTTGTAGTTCTAGACTCACTCAGCAGTGTCACATTAGGATTGAGACGTACTATATTAAAAATTAAATCGTCTTTGTGCGCTGAGAAACTTTGAATATTTGTATATACGATATCCAGGTAGATATGATCCGATTGGTTATTAGACAGTTTAGATAGGCTTTCTTCAATTAGGTCCTCCTGTTCCGGTAGGGCTGGTAAGGCTGGGTACGTCGAAAAGTTGATTTCCCGTGTCGGTTGACATTTGAACTGAATTGAGGCGGGTAGTATTTTGCAATATATGCCCCATCAGGCCAAAATTCGGACGACATATAGTTGCCTTCTAGTGCTTCAGGGACACCTAACTTAAAGGAGGCACTTTGCGGATTTCTATACTTAGAGGGAAGTTTTTCGCATTGATATAGATTCTTGTGGGTAGGATCTAGTGCCTCTATTATATTTTCGGGAGTAATATTTACGTCGATATTGGATATATATATCCACGAGAGTTTAGCAAGTCTTTCCCCAATATTAGGATTTGCAACCCGAATACTGGTCCTACTAGGTCCCGAGCAAATTGTTCCTTGCTTTCTGCTATTATCAACAGGTGTTGTTGATTGCTGATTACCTGGAAACGGTGTTTGATCGATTCGACTGTCTGATGAAAGGCTGGGAATGTTTTGTTGAAAATTACGAATCTGTTCCTTCAGGGCGTTAATTTCAGACTGTTGCCTTTCTGATTTAAGACGTAGTTCATCCACAAGCTTCTTTATATTCAGAATGCTCGGGTCAGTAGGAGCAGTAGACCGTTCCTTACATCCTGTTCCAGCGACGAGGTGAATTGTTTCCTTATTGGTATCGACTAGATTAGTGATAGATGTAGCAATGTCTTCCATCTTCGACAACGCGGCCCTACTGTCAGTCTTGACCGTTTCAAGAGATTTAACAGCAGAATCCATGGATTTGCCAAGCTTGTCCACTTTATCTGTCTTGGACCGAAGTTCATCAAACATTTTTTGCATTGACTTCATTAAGCTAGCTTTCATGTTCACTACCACATTCTTAATGGTTACATCAGTTTGTTTAACTTGTAGACAGTCTTTACAAGAAAATTTAATGCAGGGAGAGCGTTTTTTGACGGTGACGCCTTTTTGCTCAGACGCAGAAAGAGATGAGCAATTAACGCAAAGTGTGACCTCACAGGTGTCGCATTTTGCGTGCGAATAGGTTTCCGTCTCTTGAGATTTACATTTGCTGCACAAAACCATTGTTAACCAAGATTCCGCCGCTATATTCCTATGAGTAATGCCAGCACTATACCCCAAAAGCGTTAAGTAACAGCTTTTTATTATAAAGATCGTCTTATCAGCTTAACGCTCGAGTTCATGTAGCACAAAAAAAGTTCAATGTTTATCTTTTTGAACACATTAATTATATTGTTGATGTACCTAGTTTATTCCAATATGATGCTTAGCATCTATTTAATTAAAAATCCACCTTAATTCCGGCTTGATTATGATTATTTTACGTACACTGAGTTAAATACACTTTGGTTCAGTTGCTAGCGAAAGTTCGAATTTTCGGATAAGTAGTTCACCGAAAAATTGAGGCTTATTACGGACCGACGTCAAACAAGCTGTTGTCGAATGATCGACGCGAAAGTGATCTGCTCTAAACACACTAAACTGCTCTTATAACTTTGCAACTATATATGCCCTAGGAGCCGAGATGTCCATCTCTTTGTAACTTTACCATGGGAATAATTGTTGCTAGGAGCGTTATCTTCATGGCACAGTTACCAAAAGATAGACATATCGGTTTTAATGACGTTATTCTAAAAAGCAATATTTTAATGGCTAGAATATATTATAAAAATACACGTATTTTTGTCATATTAGATTAATTTATTGAAACCGAGATTCAAGCAGTGGTATTTATATTAAAACAAAACACCTACCTTCTTAAATTATTGATAGTTGCCAAAATACTCATGCTATCAGGGTCTAAAATATACACCACGTCGTTACTATAAGTAATCAGTAAATTATCGCAAAACTGTTGGACCACTCCAAAAGTTGCCTCCTTTTGGGGTCTTAATTGCTGCAAAGTTTTGGATATAGGATTCAATAATGGCACTTGAGCAGAATCTTTGCATAACAGATCCTAAAAGAAATGAATGTTCATGAAGTAAAAATGTTAGAAAACCTGAACATATGACGAATAAATTTTTTGGCACCATAATCATTCTTAATCTCATGCTTTTGATGTAAGTGAATGTTTCCACCGATATATTTAGGTTTTTACGTAAATAGACGGTGTATTAAGCAAACAGATTCCAAAATAAAGATGGCCGGCAATGTTAGTACACCGTGCATAAGAAAAAGTGGTTTACATGAATCTCTCGGATGCATTTCACCGCTCCCCAAAAACAAATCCCATACCTCAGATGCGACTCGATCAATGAAAAGTATGTATTCCTAACCACGTGAGCATTCAGATTTTTGAGATGACTCCAACTGAATACCAGTTTGATGCGAGCCTCCAACTAAACTTGGTTAAATGTTCCCTTGCTGTTAATAAAAATGCCCAAAAACTATTTTCAGACAAGTTATTCAAGCTCTTAATCCTTCTTGGAATGCTTTAAATAAAACGACGTTTTTCACTAAACAAATAAAAGTTTTTAAAATGGAAATTACATAAAGCTACACTTACTTTAAACAATAAAGTTTTTTGTACTTCCCCTTCAGCATCTGCAATCCATATACGAAGACCGGGTCTCATGCAGTATAGGACAACATCGTTAGGCTTGAATCCCCGCTGGTATATCAGTCCGCCATATTTTCCCAGGCTAATAATAGTTTTACACTAATTATTAAGGGTAATAGTATTAGATTTCGTAATAATAAATAACCCTCTCTTTTTTTTTTCGCGTTAACCATGCAAATTTAGACTTACGCTTTTCTATCCTTTTTCCCCACTTGACAGACCTTCCATTTGTCCAAATGGTGGCAAATTATGCTCCTAAATGTTGTTGATATTAACAGATGTTGTTGCCTATAGCTTAACTGGACTACTTCGTAGGATTCGTTCATTATTTCTATAGATTTACATACATGCTAAAATGAAAAAATAATTATCTATGTCAAACCCCATTAGTTATTTGGCAGGAATTCTATCTATAATTATGCCAATGATACTGCTAATCATATTTTTTTATGAAAGAGGTTTCCCAAAGCTATTCGACATATTAAGTAATGTTCTTCAGCATATAAACACACGATTCACCGAGAACGGCCTTATTTTAAATAGGGCAAAATTTAGCATGACCGTATTTGATTCGAGGGTAAAACAATTCCAGCTGACTTATCAATAAAAGAATTTGATTTTAGGTTGGAGGCCACGAAATTCGAAATTCTTGGGCATTTTCATGGATCAAACCATTGGATTGGGGCAAGAAATTGAGTACGTTTACAGTAGATTGTCCGCCGCATATACTTTGTGGGTAATGAAGAGGCATCTGAGCTTTCACACACTCTCTGAGCCGAGTTGAAATATGGTGTTTTTATTATCTTGTGCCCTTTTCCTTTGTGATTATGTATCCCGATGAGTTTTGTGGCTAGCTGATCGATGCATGCCAATAGTATTTGAATATTGTATTGTGATAATAGTACCAACTGACTCTCTGTGCTATGTAATGTTTTTTTTTTTTTTTTTTTAAATCTGTGTGCTTTTATCTTGTTTCTCATTGTTGTCTATTATAAGTTTGTGTAAGAAAGGACACAGACCTTTACTGCTGTTGGATATATAATATATTACACACACTTCAGGTAATATAGATTGAATTGATTTTGATCATTATCATGCTTTGTCAACAAGATCCATTGTTGTGCATTGCTTCTTTAAATTACACTTTGGCTAATGCCATGTCATGTCATGTCTTGTCAACAAGACCCAACATCTTAACAATTTAATGTAAATGCCAATCAGAAGTAGAGAAGTTTTCATTTTCAGTGAACGCTTCTCCAAAAGAAAATAATGAAACTGTTTATGAGCATTTTAATGATAGTGTTGGTACAAATAAAAATATATAGAGAAATACTCCATATTGAGTCACAGTTTTCTAAACTAAAATAATAAATATTCCCAAACATAATACAATAATTTTCACTATGATTACATTAAGTTAATTGGACTTTACATTGAAAAGTACCTAAAATAAAAGGGAATTTAAATATGCTAACTAATAATCAAATGGCAAACATTTGAGGTAACCCACCTATTTAAAATATTATTTCATTAGACCTTATACATTCGGTTTTGGGACACCCCTTATATATGTAAAGAAAGAAAAAGAGGAAAACAAGTCATGCATTGAAGTCGGGTTTTGCGAGGTTTTTTGGAGGAGATCCGAAAGCGTATCGCTCGAGAACGGGGATAGATAGTTAAAAGCAGGCGCAGTGCACGGTTTATTTTGGTGAATTGTTTTGCTTCTGTGCTTTAACATGTCATTACAGGTCAGTAAAATTTATAATATTGTTATTAACATAATTTGTACAAGTCTTTATTTTATTTTCATGTATAATTCATATTTGATAGCATAACCTGTGTATATATTTAATGAAATCGCTTTATGCTGTGAACAACACTGCTTTAAATGAAAACAGAAAATGTATTATTAGCTGTCTTTTCGTGCTAGGATTTTAATTTTAGTATGACTGAGAGTGTACGCAAGGGCCTTGATGAATCTACTAACCATTTCCTATCCCGACGGATGAATATCATAGCTATACTCAATACTCTTTATTTGCACTAAACCATTACATAGAAAAAATGTATGTACACGTCAAAATACAAGATAAAATATAAACTAATATTAGAATACTAAAACCAACTACTACCTACCTAAATAATGTTAAAAGTTATGACCCCCAGCAAATTCAAAATTGGCCCCCGGAAGCCACTGGCATACAACTTACTCAACACAAAATTAACCTCAAGTGTGTCAAAAGCTCGGGACAAGTCAAAGAAGAGACCACCCAACCAGCTCTCCATCATCAAGCTTACAATAAACTTGTTCAAGCAACCCAGCAGCTGCACTCTCCGTCGACCTCCCCGGCAGGAAGCCATGTTGTGCCCTGCTCAGAACGCCATACTGATTCATACACTCCATCATCCTGTCATACACAATCCTTTCAAAGATTTTTGAGATTGCACTTAACACAGTGACAGGTCTATAATTCCCAATATTAAGAGGATCTTGCTTTTTAAATATTGGAGTTACTTTTCCTGCCTTAAGGAGAGAGGGAAAACATTCTTTTGCATACATTAAATTGGCTAGAAATGAAAATGGGATAGATACTTCATACTTTATTGTCTTTAAAACTCTAATAGGGAAACTATCCAGGCCACCGCTATTTTTACTTTTGGCACACTGGATGACCCCTATAACCTCTTGCCTCTTGCCTCCACACAAAGCTGTTGGGAATCCGTCTCAGTGGCAGAGTACAATTAACTGAACGACTTGCTCCAAACTTAGCCATGAGACAATCCTCGGCAACAGTTGAAAAATATCTACCAAATGCGCTTGCAACCTGTCCACTATCCACAAGCAACCAACCATTCATGCAGAGATTAATATTATTCACTTTTCTAGACCTGCCCAAATCTTGGTTTACTATATTCCACACAGTTTTTGACTTGTTTCCGCTATTAGCTATCACATTACCAAATTACATACTTTTACATCTGTTAATAAGCTCATTGTGTTGTTTTTTTCTAAGTTTATACAGTTAAAGAACTCTCCAATCACAAACTTGTTTGGATAACCAGAATAAATCCTTTAGCTCTCTACTGCTAATCACAACCTCTGGGGTCAACCATTTATTATTAATTTGTTTAATTTTTTTGGATGCATTTGTTTTTAAAGGACAGTTTGCTTCAATAGCCCATATCAAAATTTCAAAAAACTCAATATTTGCAGTCTCCACATTAAAACTGGCTTCATATACAGGATCAAAGCTTACATTTAGTAAAAATGACCTCAACATATTTAAATTAAAATCAGACAAAACCCTATAGTTACAATGACCCACAGAAACAATTCTAGACACACTCTCACCTGCATCATAAACTTGCAGCATAACCAAGTGATCACCCAAGTTAGCCTGAACAATCCTTGTACACTCACTAATAATTACATTTCTGTTTAAAACAATATAATCCAATTTAGACACGGTCAATGATTTGCTTTTATTCAATTGAATTCTGGTAGGTTTATCAGATGTAATATTAAGATTAAAACTATGAAACAGATCAAATAACAGACTCTTATTCCTACCAGCCTCCAAAGCATTTATGTTGAGATCACCACAAAGATATATAGTTGTATTAATTTTACAATAAATTCTCAAAAATATTTCACACTTTTCAAGGAAAATCCTAAAGTCGCCATTTGTAACTTATATTTTCGACATACGCCTGGCGGCTGTTGGAACAATGATCTGTGATATGTGCCCCGAGTGTTCTGATAATTTCATCGTGAATAATAAAATAGTAAAATGTACGTACTGCAAAAATAAGTTTCACAATATGTGCGTAGAGGTAAAGAATACGATTTCAAAGGCCATTGCAGACAACAAAAATATAGCATGGTTTTGCAATGATTGTATAAATGTTGCCTTAAATAATCTAGAGTTGGCAAATAAAATAAACCAGGTGGTGGATAAGACCGAAGAAATGATCAAACAAACTTCGGGATGCCTAAAAGCTCTTGAAACTGTAAAACTCAATTTCTCTGATAACCAATCAGAACAGGCAAAACGGAGGAGCTATGCAGAAGCTGCTGCAGAGGGTGTCGTGGTCATTAAACCAACTAGGGCGTGTGAGAGTGATGCGACAAGGAAGAAAATTAAGGAATGCATAGACCCTGTGGAACTCGGTATTGGCATAGCTGATATAAGGGGCTCTAAGGAAGGAAGGGTCAAAATGTAGGGATAGTGAGGATGCCAAGAAATTAAAAACAAGTTTGGAGCAAAAGATGGGTGATGACTATGAAACGGTTATACCAGACAAAAAGTGTCCATGCATAAAAATTGTAGGAATTGAAAAGGAATATGAGGAAGAAGACCTTATTGTTTTAAAAACACAAAATAGTATGATTTTCGCGAATGATAGTAAAGTTAAACTTATTACATTCAAAAAGATGATTAAATCATATTTTGCCTTATTGAAGTGCGATCCTGAAACTTTCTACAAAATTAAGACACGTTCGGCGGGAAGATTGTTTATGGATTGCAGGGCTTGCCGTTGGTTTGAGTATGTGAGTGTTGTCAGATGTTATAACTGCAATCAGTTTGGGCATATGTCAAGGGAATGCACATCACAAAAAGTTTGTGGAAAATGCTCTAGCGTAGATCATGAAACGAAAAACTGTGAAAATAAAACGCATAAATGTATAAACTGTAAACTTAGTAACGACAAAAATAATTTTAACTTTAAAATTGACCATTCTGCATTTAACATAAAGTGCCCTACATACTGCAGGCTAGTAGACAAGGAACGTTTAAAGATTCAATATTTTAATCGGGAATAGCAACGACAAAACATGGATCTGCATATATCTCTATACCAGAATGTGAGGGGGCTGAATACTAAAACTGAAGAATTATTTTACGCCATATGGAGCAACTATGATGAGTTTGATTTCCTGCTGTTGAGGGAAACTTGGCTGTCTGAGAGTGTTTATGACAATGAAATAGTGCCGGATATGTTTTGTGTATATAGATCGGATCGTAAATTTCACGACTGTGGAAAGAAAAGGGGTGGAGGAGTACTGCTCGGCGCCGGCGTCAAGAAATCATTTAGTAGCACCAGAGTGGTCCTGGACTTTAACCACAACGATATTGACATTTTGTGTGTGAAAGTAAGTATTAATTGTCACTTCTCTCTATATGTATTTGTGGTATATGTGGCACCCAACTCTCATGTTACCACATATGAACATTTCTTTACCTACATTGAGACCCTTTCTCATGTTATTAATCAAGACTTTATTATTGTGGGGGACTTCAACTTGACCAACTTGTGTAATTGTTATGAGAATTCAGTTACAGATCTCTATATATATATGAATTTGTAAAATTTTTAAGTTTTTATGATTGTGCTCAGTATAACAAGGTACGTAATAGTATGGATCATATATTGGATGTTGTCATCAGTAAAATTGTTTGTAAAGTGTCTAGGGCTACGTTTAGTTTTGTGTCTGAAGACAACCACCACCCCACATTGGAAATAGTTATGGCCTTAAACAATAATAAATTAAATGAACTGAAGAGACAAGTAGTAAAATATAATTTTAAAAAGGCTAATTTTGATTTGCTCCATGATATGTTCTTGAATGTTGATTGGTCTGTAATGGAGAATTATAGTGATGTTAACACTGTTGTGGACTTGTTTTATAATATAATTAATGGTATTTTTGAAATTTGTGTTCCTAAAGTTAATACTAGTAGTAGTAGATCATATCCTGTCTGGTTTAACCGAGAAATAATAAAGGATTTAAAAAGAAAGGAACATCTCAGAAATAAAATTAAAAAGAAAGCCGAAGCCTATTTGTTGCATGAACTTTGTGACCTGAGGTCTAGTATAAAACAAAAGATTAATCTACCATATAGAAATTATATTTTGAAAGTACAACACGATCTGCCTCAAGATCCTCAATCATTCTGGAGTTATATTAATTCTAAAAAAGATTCGAATCATATACCAACTAAGATGTTTCTTGATGGCGCATTGTTTGATTCTGGAAAGCAAATAAGTGATGCATTCGCCGAACATTTCAACAACGTATATTCGTCTGATTACGGTCCTAATGATGAACTTGTCGGAAACGTGTTTGCTCACCAGATTTCTATAGGCGCACTGAGCGATATCGATGTTGTAGACGCGATCGGGGACCTGAAAGTGTGAAAAGCAATTGGTCCAGATGGTCTGCCTTCCTTTATAATTAAAGGGCTATTAGACGTTTTTAGATATCCTCTTCGTGTAATTCAAAACAGTATTTGATGACTCCGGTGATACTGCAATCTTAAAGCTTGCTGAATAACTCTTTTGTCTGTTATCTAGTTTCTCACAAGCCGAGACGTTTATCGCAAAGCTCCTCAAGTGCAACTCCATTTGCTCAACAGTTGTTTCAGGCTTGAGATTTCCAATGAAAAACCAGGATCGTTCATCCGCTGCCGCGGGTCCTGATATCTGGTCATTACTTCCTCTAGTCTTTTTAAGGTTAGGTGCCTCTACAGATTTAAGTGGTTTAACAGGCTCAATAATACCCTGCATAGCTGATGAAACAGCATTCCGGATCTGAGCCCTGGTCACGCTTGGTATATTTATGGTAGTTGTGGTAACGGTATTTGCAACAGATGACTGGTTAGCATTGGAGTTGCTTCCCATTCTATTGCGAGTTTGACTGTGGTGGTTACCGCTACTACCTTGTTTAGGTTTATTGTCTAAGTTGCTCACACCACAGTCCTGACTTGGTCTGAGAGTGGAAGGTGAAGATGAAATAATACTCTAAGGTGGTTGACATAATAAACTAGAACTGGAATTGGGCTCCTGTCCACTCATTAATGTGTCACCAGAGATCAATTGCATCAAAATCTTAACAAGCTCTTGGTCTGATTGGTAGATGTTCAGTGTTACAGATTCTAGTTTCTCTCCCAATTTTTGCTCAAACTTGACAAGTGATTCACGCACAATGGATTGCAGTGTCAATTCAGATCCGGTCCAGGACTTTAGGGTCTTGCTCTTGACTTGCTTTGTTGGCATGATTCTCTAAGCACTCCTTACACCAGACTAAAACCATCTTTTTTTTTGGGCCAGAGCGCAGCGAATTTCTTGAGCCGATATTCCACTACAAGACTTGCAGGAAATTCGATTACATCTGTTGCAATGAAAGCCAAATAGCAGACTTTTATGTTCCTTAAAATAGCAAGTTACCTCACATGTATCACAAATAAGTTCAACCAATTCCTTTTCTTGACTACTCATTATTGGCAATAAGCAGTAAGCAAGAGAGAAAATTTCTAGACTTGGCAACAACGCCTATTTGCTGACCTTCCAAAGAGTAACAGATGTTTGTCTACACTTTATTCTTAATGAAAATTTGTTGCTGGATTGCTTAGCATTCACTTCCACAGTAAAAATACGTTAAACTCCACCACACCACACACTTTTCACCATTTAAAATGACTTAAAAACACCCGAATACTTGTAAAATATCGGAGATAAACAAACAAACCCGGAAATGTTGCCGTTCGTACATAAAAAAATAAATGTAATGATCATTCTAGAGATATTGGCCCAATATGCAACTAAATAGCTGGGTAGCCTCCATAATCCAGAACCTCAGTATCTTCCAGCGGCGTTTGGCTAAGTAACAACAACCCCTTCACTTTTAAATGTATTATTACAAGTGTGGAACTACAACTTGTGGCACGGGTGACAATAATTTAATTAATTATTATACTAATAAAGGTTATACAGCATAATTCGGTTTAGGAATGTAAATCGAGGGTTTCTCTGCCGTACTCTTTCCCCTCGTGAACTATAGGCTGAGTCCGGCAAGTTTGACTTTAATAATTTAGCATGTCTTCTTTAATAAATTAGGCATATTAGGAATCTGTGGTTTAATTTACATGATGCACCTTTTCCTCAAATGTCCCTACTTTAGTTACCGTCGAGCGCATTATGAGTAAGTAAAATTGTGCAAGATATAATAATAACACAACGTAAGTATTGGTCTTCTTTTTAATCTATTTCTTTTTAATCTATTTTGACAATCATTGGCAAAATAAAGGCAAAGCACAACTTATCTCATTCAACTATGTTGAAGTGGTAGGTTATACTACACATTTCATACTAGAAACTAAACCTTATTGTATTGTATATTGCCATGGATATTATTAAGATTTAAACTTCTACTAGTTAAACAAACAAAACTCTTACCATGTAAAAATCAATTTCA
>MU190091.1:404-22125 GCA_016904865.1 Pissodes strobi
ATATAGGAATCCATGTCTCGTTGTAGAGTTTTGACCATCTTTTTTTTAATAATACCTTTATTTTGTTGTCATCCGAAAAGGAGAAGTCGGTCACATATGTGTTTGCCTCAACTAAAAGTAAATATTTAATATTAGGGGGGTCTCAGGAACGTGAACCCTAATTTTGTTTCCAAGCTTAAGCTAAAACAAGTTCCACATTACAATTTAGAGATTTTCTGACTTGTGCCATCCTCAATTTGGGGTTGCCTTTAAATAAATAACCCTCAAATCCTCCTTTCTCACTCGTCGACATTCGCCATTAAATAGTTGACGTGTAAAAGGAAGTTCCGACTAATGGGCCAAATAAGCGTGCAAGGTACTGTATCTGGGAAACTATTTATTGTAGAGACTTGCGGTAAAAATTTTTATAACTATCCTGAAAATTATTTTCAGGTTTCGCAGATGGTCGCTAGGGGGCGTAACCGCCATCTTGAATTGATAAAAGTGGTGTTTTTCGGAATTTTGCCTAATTAAGATAGCAAAGAAATACAAGCATTTTCAAGCTGAGATAAATTCGAGTTTATTTTGTTAAACACTTTTTGCCCTATCTCCAAAAATAAACTGGCGTGAGGTGTTCATACGTTTTTGTAAATAAACATCTGTAACTTCAAAACGGCTGAACGGATTTCAACAGACTTAGTATCGTTGAAAAGAGCTTTTCTTGGGCAACAAAACCTGCCTTATTTGTGGTGATTGTAATTTGCCATGTCGCCACTAGAGGGCAATTTTCGATATTACGACAGAAATTGCAATATTTCTAAAAATCCATCGGTACTAGTTTTTTTCATGAAAAAATAGGAAAATGATGCCCAAACAAGCTAGTGAAAACCGCGCCTCGATATCTTATTCCTAACCTAAAATATCGGCAAAAGAAAACTTTACTATAAAATCAGTTTTTAATTTTTTTTCTCCAAGTTTGTTGGTTGTTTTTTATAGGTAACTTAAATTTCTATTTCAAAACTAGGAACCGCAAAAAATATAAACAACTTGAATCGTCATCAATATATAGCAATTTTAGGTTGTAACTTTTAATAAAAAAGACACCATTTATGCTTAGGCGCATATTAACTATAATATAGGTACGAGTAGGTACGTATATACTGCTTTGATAAATAATTTTGTCAGAAAGTAACGTCAACATGTTGTTATCCTATTTTACAGACCCGCTATCCCGCATAAGACGAGTTCCGGCATATCGACACGTCGTCGTGGCTCCTGCAGGACATGATGTGCTCCCGACGAGTAGGAGTTCTTCTGCTGATGCCCGTTCCCATGACGACCGACAGCCTCTCCCGGCCGTCTTCAATCTGCTGCCGTGACGTCACGAGACATCGATACTTTTCAGTATTTTTTAACGTTTTAGTTTTTCGCGTTGTTTACTGACTGGTTAGGTTTACTTACTTTCAGCATACGTATCTAACTCGGGTTAATATGAAATGCATGACCGCACAATTCAAATTGTTATAACTGTCTAATGATCCCTGCAAAATTGATGATTTATTTTAGTTTTAATAGTGTGGCTTTCCCTACACAAATTATTCTTTCAGGCTTTTTTTTATTTAAATAAATTTATTTAAATAAGTAAAGTTATTTAGATGTTTTTCTTTGTCAATATTTTAGGGGCAGTTTTTTCCTTGGTTATAGCCACGGATCACCATACCTACCTGAAATGATAACTTAAGCCTATCGTTCAACTCTATTAACAAACATCTTTGATACATGTATGGATGGAGAAAAACAACTCTCTGTATCAACAAATATTAAGTGATAAGGTAAAAAAAATGAAAAAATATCCAAGACAAATATTTTGGAGAAGGAAGAAATCCATTGCTTATACACATATAAATTTATGTCAAAAACTTAAGACTAAGAGTAATTCCTATAAATAATAACGGTGTACCGCACCTGAATCACTCAGTTATTAACCCCAGACGTTTTTTGAATCTCATGTCATAAGCCTGTTTCTGTAAATTACTTATTAAAACCTTAATGTTTGGCTCATCTTCATATTATCGTCAAAAAATACTTGATTTTTTGTCTCACTTGATGCTTTTCTGATATTTTCAAGCCCCGTAGCATGCTTATGCCATGTATAAATAACTGAAAAAAATAAAGCAAATATGAAACTAAACTTTATGTTTTTAATGCTTTTACGCTATTGGTTTTGCATTGGCTTGCAGAAGGTGAAGAGATAAAGTAGAGAAATCGAATAACTTACAAACATAGGATTTATCTCATAAATGCAATGAAATATCCTGCAAATGCAGTAGCTGACATCTTGGATAAACTTGAAATTCTGTATAATTGCCGTCGGAATTAAAATTGGTATTTCTCTGTCAGTGAATTATACTTTTCCATGATCTTTTCCAAACCTAAGCCATTTTTTAGGCCGTACCGGTTCATGTGTTGAACACTTTATAGACTACAAACTACCAAATGAAATTAAGGAAGCAACCACTTTGGGGAGATTTTCCAGTGGCGCATCTCTAAAAATTGTTTCGGGGGATGATTCATGTTTAAGCTTAGGTAGAATGACGTATTTTGGGTCGCTCTGGGACTAAACTATCTACGAAAGAAATAAAATTAAGAAAACCTTCGGAGAAGTATTTTATTATTAACCTTTATTTTTCTAACCAGCATGAACTTTTTTTTTAATGACTGATATGTGATTCAAGTACTATTTGCAGAAAAAATGTACCATCAGTATAATGCACAATACACTTTATAATAATTAAATGTATTGACTTAATTTCTTAATTATGAACAAAGCGGTTTAATGTGTTTTACTAGTACAAAAAAATCTTTTTTTATTGACATTAAATTGTAGCGAGTTTAAAGAGCATTCTTAAAACCATAGCAACAAGTGTCCTGCTATTGAAGTTCTTAGGCCAGGTTATACAATAATGATTATACCACAATAAAGCTATAAAATTGAAAAACCACTCACTGACAACTAGAAGCTAAAATCAGTTTTCCAACATAATACTGAAGTTATCCAGTATCCAATATTCAATTAAATGTTTCAATTAAAATGAAGAATCCCTGAAGTTAATTAAGGAATTAATTTAGTTACATCAAATAACAAATTAATAAATGAAGTTAATTAGCGTATAATAAATTGAATAAAGGTAATTAACAAATTAAATAGTGCATTAGTTCACTAACTATTAATCAAATAATATAGTTAATTCAATGAAATTAATTAACAAATTAATTAGGGAAGTAAGAAAATAGTTCGTGTCTGTTAAAAAAAAAAATAAATCAACCCATAAAATGAATTAGCAAATGAATTAGTAAAAAATATCATCAAATAGCAATCAAATAATATCAGCTCATCTCAATGTCAATTCAAAATAAGGTAGGTGTTAGGAAAGCCGAACTAAAATCCAATAGAGTGAAGTAAGTTTAGGTGATAAGATAATTAAGGTGGAATTAAATTAAAAATAAGTAAAAAAACCACAAAATAAAGTGTGTGAAGCCCCAGCAAGCAGCCTATATTAAATATCAGTAGAGAGCTATTATATTCAATTGAGTACGGATTATTAAATAATTATAGTAAAATACAAATGCTTATAAGTGATGCAAAATATCAAGGCATAAAGTAAAGTAGTAACTAATATGCAAAATTACTAGACGGTTTCAAGAATAAGAGGAATATATGCAGTCTAGCTTATAAGCTGTTAAGGCTCGTATAGCTATTCAAATAAATAAGCTAATGTTAGATATTGATACAAGTTGCACAATGATATAAGCTAAATAAACCCAGCAAGTCGTGATCACGAATCGTTAAGTCACAATATTGAGTCAGTATAACATATACCAACTCAGGGGTTGAGTGCCTACTGAGCGGGAGCGCGTCTCCAGGCGACGGATGGGAGGGGGCCAGGAGTGCCATCAGGCGCACCTGGCCTGCCGGGGAATAACGGCGCCTGAGGGTTATAAATCACCCAACATGCCGCCCGAACACCCGGCCACGGACCACCTCACGACACATACCGTAAACCGCCTGGCTCGCAATGACCCTCGACGAGGTAGCGGGCTGGGGGGCACGGGGGCCTTGGCTTAATCGCCTGGGCCAAGTGGATGGAGACCACCATAAAAACCCCCCCAATCCCAAGGTTTCTGTCGGCGCCGAAGGGATGGATGGCTGAGGGTGTATTCAGCCGATAACCGACAAAACTCGGGGCACCGGGCACACCCCGTTTTATCTATGCCTTCTGGCCAAGTGGGGGCTCCTTGGCTGGTGACTTTTTTTTATTTCCCCCATACTCGTGGGATCTATTATGGACTCAGAACTAAACAAAAAACAAAAAGAAGATGGGGGATCCGAAAAGGGTACCCTATCTAAAGAAATGCCCCCCTGTGAGGCGGGGAAGCAACCGGGCGCCTCAAGGGGACCGACCGCTACCCCTGCTAGCAGCGAAGGGGGCATGGGCTCGGGCTCGGCCACGGCTGGGCCCTCAGCCAGTGGAATGGGGTCCCGCTCCAAAAACAGAAGCGGGGCTCACAAAAAGAAGGCGAAGAGGAAGAGGCTCCTGGCGGCTGGACTGACAGAGAGCTCGTCCTCGGCGCAGACTCAACCTGGCACGCCGTCAACGGAAGGCTCCGTAGGGGGCACTCCGGAAACGGCGGACGGGAAGAGGAAAAGGAAGGTCGGCTCAGGGGCCAATCCGAAGGCACCCGGGCAAGCCCGGCAGAAGGCGGGTACCAAAAGAGAGGATCTCGCGAACGAAAGTACCACTGTGAGTGGCTCCACACAAGGGGCCCCGCAATCGTACGCTCAGGCGGCCACAGCGGAGGGGCCGAGGATCCTGGTGGGTCTTCGGGGGGCAGGAAACAAACCTGTCTCCCGAGGACGTGCTGAGGTTCATCGGGACCCTCAATCGCTGGGTGAGCCTCAGCATTATGAGGGGAGATGTATCTCCCCCGAGAATTCGCACGATCAGGATGTGGCGGGGCCATATCCTGATCGTCGCGGATGGCGAGGAATCCAGGGGGTGGATTCGCAGGGAACTGATTAACGTCAGGCCCTGGGGAGTCGCGAACCTGGTCGAGGTGGACCCGCAAGGGTTGAGGCTTAGGAGGGCGGCGGTCTGGATTCCTGGGCTGGCGGCGGACGTGTCTGATGAGGCAATAGTCCGCTGCCTGGAGGTCCAGAATGGTTTGGACTGCCGACTGTGCAGAGTTTGGAAGAGGACGACGGAGGGGCTCCAGAATTGTGATGGGGGTGGACGACAGGTCCATCGCGTCCAGGGACTCTCTCCTCTTCTGCTTGGCGGTGCAAGTAAGGGTAACCTTGGCCGCACCGGGGTCGAGATCTGAGGAGGGGTCAGCGGCTCCAGACAGGAGCTCTCTGGAGGAGGGCCCCGAGGGTGAGCTCGCCATGGACGTGGACGTGGGGGCCTCTGAGGAGGCTGCCGGTTCTGCCATGGTGGGATCGCCGCTGGCCACTCCTCATTCAGTGACTAGCGTAGAGGTGGGCCCCCTCCGGGAGGTGTCACAGAGGAGTCTGACTCAGACTGACGGGCGCTCTTCAGTACGAATGAAGGGTGGGCGTTGACCATGTCCATTCTACAGATAAATCTGCAGCATAGTAGGGCTGCTACGGCCCACCTATGCAGGAAGATAGTAGAGAAGGGTACAGCAATTGTACTTATTCAGGAACCTTGGATTGTCAAATCCAGGGTAAAGGGGCTGTCCATGACGGGATCTGTGTTGTATACACCGGATCCTACTATGGGGGACCCCAGAGCAGGTATATTGACAGTGGGACTGGAGGCCTTTTTCCTAAGGGATAAGGCTACCAGGGACCTGGTCCCTATCCTGGTCAAGATATCTACAAGCGTAGGTATACAGAGGGTGGTACTAGCGTCAGCGTACTTCCCAGCCGATCAACCTTGTCCGCCGGAGGGAATCAGGAATCTGGTTACCTACTGCGAGGAGGTAGATATCCCACTCCTGATTGGATGTGATAGCAACGCGCATCACATAGTGTGGGGCAGTGTTGGATCCAATCGGAGAGGGGAAGAACTGTTGGAATTCATTGCATCTGTGGGGCTGCAGGTGACCAACAGAGGGAGTGAGCCGACTTTCTTTACTACGGGACGAAGCTCGGTCATAGACTTGACTCTGTGCACCAGAGATTTGTTCCCGGATATTACGAAATGGGGTGTGTCTGTGTAGGACTCGATGTCGGACCACAGATACATCACTATAGAACTGGGCCCTTCCTCAGCGAGAGCTGAAGAGGTTAGGAACCCCAGAGCAACCAACTGGGACCTCTATAGGGAGGAGCTAGGCTGGCGTATAAGGGACATGCCGAGGAAGTACCGGGCCGCCGATGAGCTGGATGACGCGGCAAGGTGGATAGGATCATCGATGGCCGGGGCTTTCGCAAGCAGCTGCCCCGTGACTAAGCGTCACTGTAAAGGGAAAACTCCTTGGTGGAATTCCACCCTGGAGAACCTTAGGAAACAGCTGAGAAGGCTCTTCAATAAGGCTAGACATAGCGGGGTAGATACTGACTGGGACCTATATAAAGAGGCCAGGGGGCAGTACAAAAGAGAGCTGAGAGGATCGCGAAGGAGTGCCTGGAGGGCCTACTGTGGAGGGGTATCTCAAGCCCCGGCCGCTGCTAGGCTCTGCAAGGTGCTGTCAGGGGATCCACTCGTCAAATTGGGCAGTGTCCGTAAGCCAGGCGGCGGCTATACGTCGTCACCGGCGGATACTCTGCACCAGCTTCTGACCACACACTTCCCAGGCTCAACAGGTATGGACCGGGGAGGTGAGGGCGGGGCCGGGTTCAGCATTAGAGCTGACTACGGCACTGCCAGAAAGATGATCACCTACAATAGGCTAAGGTGGGCGATCGAGACCTTCGCCCCGTTTAAGGCGGCAGGTGATGATGGAGTCTTCCCGGCGCTGTTGCAGCGTGACGGAGGACTCCTCAGCACGCCGCTGATGGACCTTTTCTGGGCCTCTATCGCACACGGGTATGTGCCGGAGCCCTGGAGACACAGCAGAGTGGTGTTCATTCCCAAGGCGGGAAGGAACGACTACTCCGATACGAAATCGTATCGACCCATTTGTCTCACCAGCTTCTTGATGAAGACACTAGAGAGGCTGATGGACCGATACCTCAGGGAGTGGATGGCTCTAAGGGCCCCTCTGAGTTCCGAACAGCACGCATATCGAACAGGCAGGTCGGTGGACTCGGCTCTTCACCACCTGGATACCAGCAGGTTGGAGGAAGGGCTGGGGGCGGGCGGCTATCGGTGTGCGTGTTTGCGGATATTGAAGGAGCCTTCAATAATACAGCCGTGGGTTCGATCTGCCGATCGGTGGAGCGAACAGGGGTGGGTCCGGTCATAACGAGCTGGATCCGCTCCATGCTCACCGGGCGGAGGATCGAGGCTAGGCTGGAAGATGAGGTGGTTGGGGTTGAGTCATCGCGGGGATGTCCTCAGGGGGGGTGTCCCCCTTTCTGTGGTGTCTAGTGGTGGACGAGATCCTACGCATCCTGAGAGCAGAGCATGGGGTCTATGTACAGGCCTATGCAGACGATGTTGTGATTATGACACAAGGTACTTAGGTGGGAATACTGCAGAGGCTTCTGGAGGAAGCACTGACAAGGTTCTCACAGTGGTGTAGGGATAACGAACTCAGAGCGAATCCCAACAAGGTAGAGGTGGTCATCTTCACCAGGAAAAGGAAGCTGGAGGTCTCTCCCAACATCACGTTGGAAGGGACCCCCCTTGTGGCTAAGAAATGCGTCAAGTACCTGGGTGTCTGGTTGGACTCCAAACTGACCTTTCAGGAACCCATTCGGCTTGGGGACTTGGGCCGAAAACTATGTTATGGATCTATAGGACGATGATCGCTCCGATGTTCATGCACGGATCGGTTGTTTGGTGGCCAGTATCCATGAAAATGGCGTCCAGACTAGTGCTGGACAAATTACGGCGACTTGCATGCCTCTGCATCACCGGGGCTATGAGGATGGCGCCCACGAGGGCCCTGGAGGTGCTGGTGGGGTTGCCCCCGTTGGCGAACCGGGTGAAGCACGAGGCAGCCAGAGCGGCTATGAGATTGGCTGATGCGGGGATGTGGAGTGACAACGGCTCCTGCCAGGGCCATTGTGGTCTATGGCGGGGCTTGTCTGGGGACCTAGCCATTCTGGGGATGCCAGGTGACGCGATGGTCCTGAGATAGGCTTTCCCGAAGAGCTGAACTTCCTCTTCCCTACAAATGAGGATTGGAAGGAGGGAAGGACGGGAACCTGGGATGGGCTAGTCTGGTTCACAGACGGGTCCAGAATGGGAACACTGTCCGGAGCTGGTGCGTACTGTGAAGCCCTAGGGCGGGAGCTATCTGCCTCACTGGGCGAGCACACTACGGTTTTCCAAGCGTTGGCGGGAGGATTTTCTTCTGCTCCGACAGCAAGGCCGCACTCATGGCGCTGAAGTCGGTCCGCACGCGCTCTCTGTTGGTAAGGGAGTGTAGAAGCTGGCTGATTAAACTTACAAAGGTTGAAAAGGTCACGCTGGTCTGGGTACCGGGACGGTCGTTGTTTTTCACAGCCAGTTGGGAAGAACACCATAGGCAAGATTCCTTCCATTATTGCAAAATTATCTGGGTTTAAGCGATGCGGACAAATATACTGGTCATTGTTTACGCAGAACCTCTGCAACTTTGGTGGCGGACGCGGGGGCAAACATGATCACATTGAAAATACATGGTGGTTGGAAAAGTTCAGCTGTGGCTAAGGGATATTTGGAAGACAGTATGTTTTCTAAAAACAACGTTTCGAAATTGATAGCTGGAGTACCATCAACATCAGAAAACGTTCAATCATCGTCAATTTCTGTTAGTGAAAATCACGAAATAATGGAAAACATTGACTTATCAAAAGCCGGTAAATTCGTTTTTACTGGGTCTTTTCATAACTGTTCATTTAACATAAATGATAAATAAATTTTTTCGTTAATAAAATGTTGATACTTTGATTTTTCCTATTTATTTCTCTTAATGCCCGAGGGCTTTAGAAACTTCCTTAATGCCCTAGGGTATTATATACCATTTAAAGTGTCTGGTAACTATGGGATTATGAAATAATAATATTTGAGTAGGACATAAAATATATTTATAGTTTAACTAAAGATTTAAAAACTATGTTTAGATAGAAGTTTGATTAAAGTGGTCAAATCAGAGAGCAATCTAATGGAAAAAAATCTAATTTACAAATTGTTAGATTAGAAATAACATTTTAAGTTTAATTAGAGATATTAAAACCACTTTACAACTAGAAGATAACATAATTTAATGGTATTTAGCCATTATAGACTATTTTAAGAGTTTAAGTTTCTTTTCTTTAGGAACATTAAATTCATGAAACATTCTTTAAATACTGTTAAATATTTACCTCAATTCAAGGTGCTCTAACGAGGGTTTTATAGGAATGTTTAACCTCTATTCCATGTGACTTTCCCAGTCTGGCAGATAAAAATCATTCAACGAAGAAATTAGGTTTTTTGCTACGAATCCATCAAAAATACAGACAGGCACCCAAATACTTTAAGATATACAAGAACCTATTTGTATAGATTTAGCTCAAAATCCCATCAAGATGGTCTGAGAAAATTCAGATGCGACTGGTTCGACTGGTTCTACACAATGACCGTGGAAAAGTGACATGGCCGCGCCCTATTCACCTCGACCAAGTGTTCCTTCACAAAATAAAACTTCAAAAGCGTACTACGCATTAGTACAAAACCAGCACCAGGTAGCGTGAAATTTTGCACATTAAAACACGTATTTCGAGACCAAACAAGAAAAGAAGCAACAGATGATCTTACCCAAACCGGCTAACATCTATACAAACCATAATTAAGAATAATTAATTAAATTAATAAATTGTAATAATGATGTTAGTACAATTAGGTCAGTGAAATAGTACCAACATTATTTTTGGATTACAGTGGCTTTATACAGGACAGTGACGACAATAGACCAGGGCCGCCATTTTGGAGCAAATTTTCTTAAAGCTTATATGGAAGTTTCGCGTTTTTTGCATTTTTTGAGCAAGAAGCTAACAAAATAAAGCGACTGAAGTATTATAATGGTAGGAATATGTTAACCGGACCCTTACCTAACAAAACTTTAATAATTTTCACGAAATTAACAAGCAAAATAATTGAAATTATTATACTAGCATTTGAAAATCCCGCATGTATAAGCGGCAAGGAACATGTTTCCGACTCTTTTTGAGCATAGTACAGAAAGGGACAGAAACTCAACCGAAACTAGACACTTATCAGCTGAATGGACAATGTAAGTGGGGTTATGATAACTCAAGATTGTGACAGATTGGTACGTAAATATATATAAATATTGGTTTTTTATTAATAATAACGTTTTAATGTGATAATCAGAATGGTCGTCTGTGTTCACGGCATGAAATTTTAGTACTTTCTCCATGATTTGTGGTATCTTTCAGCAAGGTGATGTTATAAATAGTAAATGTAATTTTTAGGTCCATATTTGAATTAGAAACCTTCCCAAAAAAATGTTTTGAAAGGAACAATACATAATATGAAGCAGCGAAGCAGGTATCCAGTTTATACAGCAGTTGATGCAAGAAAGGGCACTTTTCTTTAGAGCAAATAGGTATATGGACAAGCAAAGCATAATATTTAAACAAGATATGATGTATATTTCCGTCATTGTCTAAACAATGCTTCTGTCTTCCATCACATGGAATTCTAAACTTTCGACAGAATTGATCAGTTTAAAAATAAAGCTGCTGCCATAAAATCATGTCTAGATTAAGACTTGTTCATGTTAAAAACATCTTATTTATTTATAATCAACACAAAGAATATAAAAGCTTATTTCAATTTTCAGCTTTGACCAGAGAGAAAAAATCAGATTTAATAAGGATGCTATCAAAAAATGGATTCTGAATAATGAAAAATTCATTATGATTTTTATGGATGTTGACTACGAACAGAAGTTCATTTCATGTAGTGTTAGGAAATAAAGTAGGTACACTATTTGACAAACCTGTATTTGATCTAAAATAAATATATTAATTTTACTCAACGTTGTTTGATTAACTTACTTCGATCTCTTCTCTCTTGTTGATAAAGCTTTAAGCTAAACGGCAACAATAAAAAAAATCTTAAATAAAATATGCATATATTACCTAATATATTTAAAACAATACAAAACAGGAATACACCTCTGATTATTGACAAAAGCTAAATAAAGAACCTTAAACAGGGAAAAAAGTGTAGTTTTTCAAATTGAAATTTTTAATACAAATAGTTTTTTCAACGATTTACTAGCATATTTTTGCACTACTTTACTTTTTTTCTTGTTAACATTTTTTTTTAAATACTACATATCTACTAATTATTTTTTGACTCCTATTATGACAAGGTTCTGTGATAACTGTACTATCAATTTTCCATTTCTACCAAAAAAATAAATCATGCGTTCATGGTAAAAAATCCAATCCATTCTTGACTCCTCAATTTGCTCGGAAAAAAGCCTCGATATGGAATCTGATGAGATTTCAAGGCAAATTCACGCTTTATAGAAGCCTTTCTTTCCACGTTGGTTTTGGAAATGGAAAATATGGTTGGGATAGCATTTTTGGCTTTAACTTCTTATCTCATCTTTTTTCCTCCCACATGCCTGGTGCAAAATGAACCTGCAAGAAAAGATAATCCGTTAGTACATTGTAATGTACACATCACTTAATTATGCAAATTGAGGCATGACATTTGACGAACATGTTACTTAGACTGTGTTGTACGATGCTGACTAAGCTCGAGTCAGCTAAACCAAGACTGGTGGTTGAAGAATTTCATTTAAAATACATTGCAGATAAAATGATCTAATTTGACAGCAATGTATAAAGGAGTTCAACCACCAGTCGTAGTTCAAATAAGCTGAGTTTAAGCCTCTATTTTACAACCAGGCCCTAATAACTACATAACAGTAACTATATGATGTTAAACATGGAATGATATAGACGTTACAGTATTTTTTGTACTTCCAGGACTAAAAGGGTTCATTTAATCCTAAGGGACTAAAGGACATTTCGACTGTGATCGTGATCACAAAGTTAATGACACTGACACCTTGTTTACTTATCCTGTAACTAAGTGTTTCAAAGTAGAATAATACAATATTCAGCTGGTGAAGAAAAGCCTAATATAACCTTGTATATAAAACACGGCATGCACCTGACTCGCGGATGCTGTGACAGTATCGCTACATTCCATGATATATTTCACTTTTCGAATGGCCCTCCGCTCGCTACCGCTCGCTACGGGGGCTCAAGAAAAGGAAACTAACCAGGTGCTAACCCAAGACATACCCAAAAACAAGAAAAAAACAGTTTAGAAATATAACCTTAAAAAAAAAATTTAAACAGCGATGGGGTTTGAACTCGAGTCGCCGAAGTGAAGGCTAATCGTGCAAACCCCTAGACCACCAGGGCACATACAAACGTTTGGTTGCATCATGAAGACATGACGCGCAGGTGCGCGCGCACGAATGGAATGTAGCGATACTGTCACAGCATCCGCGAGTATGCACCTGCAATCTACTACATTCATATAAATACAAAGAGTAGAATATAACCACTCTTTGGTGTGACAAAAAAAAAAACTCGTGAAACAATCAACCTTCAACTTTACATGCCCACGTTTTTTTAAAATCACTACATTTAGGATTATAATGCATTGGTGGGTCTGTAGGAGGCCTGCAGGGTATGTAAAAGCCTACTTCTGACTAAATCTTATAGATAATCTACTTTAAAATACCACTTATTTACCTACCTTGGTACCTACGAAAGCAGCAAATCTACACTTTAAAACGTAATATAACTTTAATGTCTAATTGGATATATCGAAACTATACACACAGCTTTAATAATCAGCAAAAAAATTACTAGAAAAACGCATAAGATCGCTATAAATCACAAGAACTTATCCACAGCCGCATACGAAAACAAACTAAATTTGCTCCAAAATGGCGCAGCCAATCAGCGCGTTGACGAAACATTGTCGTCACTGTCCTGTATAAAGCCACTGTAGTATAAAGCCACTGTATTTTGGATTACAGTGGCTTTATACAGGACAGTGACGACAATGTTTCGTCAGCGCGCTGATTGGCTGCGCCATTTTGGAGCAAATTTGGTTTCTTTTCGTATGGGGCTGTGGATAAGTTCTTGTGATTTATAGCGATCTTATGCGTTTTTCTAGTAATTTTTTTGCTGATTATTAAAGCTGTGTGTATAGTTTCGGTATATCCAATTAGACATTAAAGTTATATTACGTTTTAAAGTGTAGATTTGCTGCTTTCGAAGGTACCAAGGTAGGTAAATAAGTGGTATTTTAAAGTAGATTATCGATAAGATTTAGTCAGAAGTAGGCTTTTACATACCCTGCAGGCCTCCTACAGGCCCACCAATACATTATAATCCTAAATGTAGTGATTTTAAAAAAACGTGGGCATGTAAAGTTGGAGGGTGATTGTTTCACGAGCTTTTTTTTGTCACACTAAAGAGTGTTGTTATATTCTACTCTTTGTATTTATATGAATGTAGTAGACTGCAGGTGCATGCCGTGTTTTATATACAAGGTTATATTAGGCTTTTCTTTACCAGCTGAATATTGTATTATTCTACTTTGAAACACTTAGTTACAGTATAACTAAACAAGTTGTCAGTGTCATTAACTTTGTGATCACGATTAGTCCCTTAGGATTAAATGAACCCTTTTAGTCCTGGAAGTACAAAAAATACTTTAACGTCTATATCATTCCATGTTTAACATCATATAGTTACTGTTATGTAGTTATTAGGACCTGGTTGTAAAATAGAGGCTTAAACTCAGCTTATTTGAACTACGACTGGTGGTTGAACTCCTTTATACATTGCTGTCAATCATTTTACCTGCAATGTATTTTAAATGAAATTCTTCAACCACCAGTCTTGGTTTAGCTGACTCGAGCTTAGTCAGCATCATACAACACAGTCTAAGTAACATGTTCATCAAATGTCATTCCTCAATTTGCTTAATTAAGTGATGCGTACATTACAATGTAGTAACGGTTTATCTTTTCTTGCAGATTCATTTTGCACCAGGCATGTGGGAGGAATAAATATGAGATAAGAAGTTAAAGCCAAATGCTATCCCAACCATATTTTCCATTTGCAAACCCAACGCGGAAAAAAAGGCTTCTACAAAGTGTAAATTTGCCTTGAAATCTTCAGATTCCATATCGAGGCCTTCTTCCGACCAAACTGAGAAGTCGAGAATGGATTGGAATTTTTACCATGCACATATTTTATTTTTTTGTAGAAATGGAAAATAGATAGTAATCACAGAACCTTGTCATAATATGAGTCAAAAAATAATTAGTAGATATGTAGTATTTCAATAAAAAAAGTAAAACTATTTGTATTAAAAAATTTAATTCAAGAAACTACAGCTTTTTCCATGTTTAAGGTTCTTTATTTAGCTGTATTGTTTTAAATATATTAGGTAATATATGTATATTTTATTTTAGATTTTTTTTTATTGTTACCGTTTAGCTTAAACCTTTATCGGCAAGAGACAAGAGATTGAAGTAAGTTAATCAAACAACGTTGAGTAAAATGAATATGTTTATTTTAGATGAAATACAGGTTTGTCAAATAGTGTACCTACTTTATTTCCCAACATTACATGAAATGAACTTCTGTTCGTAGTCAACGTCCATAAAAATCATAATGAATTTTTCATTATTCAGAATCCATTCTTTGACAGCATCCTTATTAAATCTGATTTTTCCCTCTGGTCAAGGCTGAAAATTGAAATAAGCTTTGATATTCTTTGTGTTGATTATAAATAAATAAGATGTTTCTAACATGAACAAGTCTTAAATCTAGACATGATTTTATGGCATTGTCCATATACCTATTTGCTTTAAAATTTTCTTGCATCCACTGCTGTATAAACTGGATACCTGCTTCGCCGCTTCATATGTATTGTGCCTCTCAGTCTCAAAACATTTTTTTGGGAAGGTATTTAAATATGGACCTAAAAATTACATTTACTATTTATAACATCACCTTGCTGAAGATACCACAAATCATGAAGAAAGTACTAAAATTTCATGCCGTGAACACAGACGACCATTCTGATTATCACCTTAAAACGTTATTAATAATAAAAACAAGTAATTATTTATATTTACGTACCAGTCTGTCACAATCTTGACTCATAACCCCACTTACATTGTCAATTCAGCTCATAAGTGTCTATTTTCGGTTGAGTTTCTGTCTCTTTTTATACTACGCTCAAAAAGAGTCGGAAACATGTTCCTTGCCGCTTATACACATGCGGGATTTTCAAATGCTAGTACAATACTTTCAATTATTTTGCTTGTTAATTTCGTGAAAATTATTAAAGTTTTATTAGCTAAGGGTCCGGTTAACATATTCCTACCAATATAATACCTCAGTCGCTTTATTTTGTTAGCTTCTTGCTAAAAAAATGCAAAAAACGCGAAACTTCCATATAACCTTTAAGAAAATTTGCTCCAAAATGGCGGCCCTGGTCCATTGTCGTCACTGTCCTGTATAAAGCCACTGTATTTTGGATAACCGCAGTACTCCATCTGCCGCGCAGCATGAATCACTGTTTCGTGTTGATAACAATAAAGCAGGTACCAGGCTGGAAATTCACTGCATTCAACAGCTACAATAGATGGCGCAGTGATGTCAAAATTCGATTAAATATTCGGGATGATTTGGCAAAGAAACAAATGTGCAAAATATAAGCCAAATTTAAGTTAATTTTAAATATACGAAATTTAAAATGTTACAGTATTCTCCCAACAAGTCTAAATACGTCATTTTACCTAATACGAGGGCCGGCTTCAGGAATTTCGCCACCCCGTGTTGCCACGGGCTCTAAAAATTCCTTACCAGATTTTACTTTTAAAAAGAACAAATAAATAGAATAGCCTCACATTCTAATTTAAAATAATAATTGTGTTAAAACTTAATAAAAGGAGTGCCTTCCAGCTTTTTGTTCCGCAAAAGTTTTAACCAAATTATAAACATCTATATCGTGCTCATTGGAAATGGTTGTTACAAAATAAGGCAATTTGTAACGATAAACTTTAAATGCACTTTTCTTTAAATTATTACTTTAATTTACTAAAAAGATAAACTGAAAGATACTCAGCGTGTATAGGTCAGGAGCATGATAATTAAAATTTATTTTCAAGTGAAGTAGTGATTATAAAAAGCAAAATAAAAGATTAGAAGTTTTAAAAAAACAATTTTTATTCTATTTCCTTCGAACAAAAATAAAATTTAATTCTGTTGAACTATCCTGGTGACATCTACACTTTAATCGCCTTGTGGTTCCTCCGAGCTTCCTGAAGAGGGTTTACTGGAAATTGGTGTAGTGCCTAGGATCTGTCCTATGACGTCACTGGAAGCTGTCCTGGTAAGGCCGAGTGCGTGTGGACTCAGTAGCATGAAAAAAAACCAGTACAAGGCAGTTAAAGAGTTCACCAAGAATACTGTTATCAACTCTGTTTCAATTTGGCGGAGAGCGTTGCCTGTCTAAGCTTAGGCTTTTAATACAGAACTTGACAAGAGATAACTACAAATATTTTTTCTCAATTAACAATGCTGAAAGATGCAAAAACACGCTGGAGAAAAATTGAATTTAATTTAATTAAATATGCCTCCACCAGTTTGCACAGAATTGTTTAGACCATAGACAATAATTATGGTTTTAAATTAAACAGTGACCTGATTAAAAATAATAAATAAAATAAATAGCTGTTTAAGCTGAGAAAGATTGTGATGAACAATGTTTCAATAAAAAAAAACAATTACAGTAATCAGGTATGAACAAAAGTGAAATTGATAAATTTAAACAGACAATCAAATTGCAATCATTTTCTGAAAGCTACTTTTCAACTCAAAAATCAATTTAATTCAAAATAAAGGTAATGACAATTATTCAATTTAATTATTGCCTGAAGGCTATTTTCTAACTAAAAATCAGTTTAATTCAAAAACAAAGGTAACAACAAATTTAAACAGAAATAGAGAAATAAAACAAACAAACAATTATGATCTTGTACCGATGACGGTCGAGAAGGGCTTGAGAAGGAGCTCTTTAAATAACGAATGACAATAAAATGCTTATATAGGCCGAACAATAACTAACTAAGCTTAACTCCGATTCCCCTTATAACTCATAACATCTGATAACCATACAAGAGAAAATTAAACTCAATCTCCCACACTATAGACAGTTTTGGTTAGTAATTTCTAAAAATGCTTCCTCTAACTAGAAACTAAATAATGTGAACCCTACAGGCCACTTTGATCGATTCTTTAGTTGGGTTGCTAAACTAAAACCGAAATTCAATAACCCTGCTCTTGTAGGATCATGTCCTTTTTTTTCCTCTAAGACAAGAGCCTTAAGCTCCAAAAAACACTATCTCACATATGTTCTACAGACAATAAAAACATACCCACGGCAAAAGACAACGTGGTATGTGTGAAACGATAGTAGATAGATATCAGATATTCGCGAGCTTATTCAACATACACACGGCAAAAACAACGTGGTATGTGAAACGATAATAGGCAGATATCAAGAGATTCGCACGCTTAGCAGCTTTATTCTGCCTACAGACTTTACGATATAAGAAACTAGAAATAAGATCAGATAACGCAAAAAATAAAGAAAAAGTCAAGCCTACCTTCCCTCAAACCTCTCACACTGATCGTCGGTACTAGACAGATTTTAAAATCCAGTCCTACATTCCACTAAAATCACATCTCTAAAAAAAATTGCACCGCGCGCAATCGTCACAAATATTTCAACTTTTTCCACCGTACGAAGCGACCAATCTTTAATCATAAAATCTGAACTGCATATTTGAAATTATTTATCAATTTTAAATAATATATTCTACTGCTGTATTTACGTAGATTCAACCCATAATTTAATTTTTAAAAGACAAAAATTAGTTTTAAATGAACTTGATGGGCAACATAAAAATTCATTATTTATTAATATTTTCGTACTATTTAATGCGGAATTTTCCACACTGTTGCTACCAGGTCGGTTCAGACAGTAATTCAAAGTAGGTTGAAGATGAAAAGTTATTATTTCAAACCAAAAATAAATACAAGCAAACTCGGAACAACCTGATGTTACGGAATTGTTAAAATTACCGTAACATGGTAGCAAGTCCTTCAAATCTGTCTTGCGACATTGTCGTAGGTAATGATGAGCTTGAGATTCGAAAAACTTCTTTCGCCACTTGATACTGTAATGGGTAGAGCCAAAAGAATTCTTAGTGTTATTGCAACATTTGGAGCCATATTAATTTTTAATACAAAATTAAGAACAATTGCTGATTGTTTGGGTTCAATCAATATACATAAAACCAGTAGTTCATTCACTAGCTCCATTTCATGGATATCCGAATTGACATCTGCTGTTAAGTTGTAAGTCTTTGCAATGAGGAATAATATTATACATCTCATATAGAAAATTTAAGTACGAACGATGTTCCATTATTTGTTGGAATCTTTCCTCCATTGAATTGAGAGCAACATCAATAGTACCGTAAAAAAAATTCTCTCTTAAATTTTTGTTTAGGAACATCTATTGGTTCGTGACGGCCTTCGTATTCAAACTGCCTCTGTACGGCTTACGGATTCTACGGGACGGCATCGGCATCTTAAAATTGGCATCAAATTTCAATTTTAGTGCTAGTTCTTTTGCGTGTACCAACAGGTTTCGCAAGAAAAGTCGTTTCGTTGATTTTTCGTGTAGGTTATAGTTTTTTTTTAAACTTCACACACGGACAAGAGATCCAGCTGATGTTTTTGCATTAATTTACTTACAGGGTTTATATGATTTAATATGTCATATCATACTATAATTGAGCATAAAAACCTAAAGACTTTAATGCTTTTTTGCTAATGCTGAGGCCGCCATTCTAACTATTGGCTCAATGGTGCTATCCTCATCTATTTCCATTAGGGCATCATAAATGGTGCCAATCTGTTACCTAAAGGGTTTCACAACATCAACTCGACTTTCCCAATGTAATAATTGATAGAGTAAATTGTATGATTTGTATATTTATTAATAATACCCAGGAAGTTTAGATTGAAGTTCGTCCAGATTTTGAAATATTCAACGACCTTCGATTTTTTGCCGCCCCTCGACCCTTTACCGTCCAGGTTGCACCGGTCCTAGAGTCGGCCCTGAATACCTAAAATAAAATATGTTTCATTCACTTGGTAGCATTTCAAATTTCAAACCAAGAGTGTGAAACACGTGTGGTTTGCATATCCTGTCCAAAAATCTCTAAAATCGATGGGGAAATAAAAAACAGTTTTAATATTAAAAAAGGCTATTTTAATTAATCTCACGGTGTACATAAAGAAGCTACATGATGCATTCAACATTGTCCTGTCCAAGGAAATGCTGGACTTCCATTAGGTGCATTGTTCATCAGCTCAGGCTTTATACTCTTTCTTGGAAAAATAGAAGCAAGACTCTCACTCACATATAGAACCTTCTGAGTAAGAACTTTTGACATTTTTTTAAGATTGTTACATCGGTTTCATCGAGAATCCATGTCGGGTCTGTGTGTGTTTGAGGTGGATATATTACGAATAACTCAACTCTCCAATTTATCAGACGATAGCAATCAAATCGTTTTATTATACCTATACGACAGAGCAAACTCTCGCAACCTGAGCTTATACAAACATCAAAGTCGATTAGGCAGTTCATTCCCAGAACCCCCCTTAAACGAAGCTTTTCATAAACTGCCTTTTAAAAATTATATTACCCCCATAAAAATCTAATATAAATCTGCGGCCCAGGACATTATATTATTTTTTCGTGTCGAGCCTTATCGGTCGAATCGATGGGCCGGTGTCGTGATCGTCGACCAGGGGGCGTGGAAGTCGGTCATCAGTCATAAAACGCCGGTCACGCGGCTCTTCCAGGAAATTCGTCTATAGGGTGGCACAGGAATAGCAATTTTGAAAAGGCTGAGACTGATTTGCCATTTCTTTATAATAAATCATGCAGATTCTACTTTCTGTAAGGAAGATCTCTGATAGGTTATACATATGATCACAGATTAATACCTTCATAAACACTATATGGAAATCCAAGTCACAAGTCATCGGTAAATATCTAAATTCCAACTTTAACCACTAAACGATATGGAATAGGATAGATTAAGGGAAAACTTTTAAGTTTTAAGATCACACAAACTGTATATAAGAGAAACAGCTTAAGATATGTAAATAATACAAATTTAAGAGAAAAAGCTGCTGGATCTCTGTCTCAGTTAAAAATGTTAGTTAGAGGAATCTCTGAACCTGTGAAACAGTGGCGTGTCACGGTGGATAAGGAGCCGGGGGAGGAGAGGGGTCGAGATTGGGCTTCTACGGTTCCTGCTCCCTCTCTCTCCCACAGCGCTAACTAAAATGAAAATAAAATTGTTATCCATGCAAATGGGTACCTATACATACAGGGTATAACAAATTCACTTATCACCAGAGATACGAGGTCGACTAAACGGGGGCAAATTTACGGATTTAGTATCTAATCGTTTAATCCGTCTTTTAGAACAATTTTAATATTTTGTAAATATTCTGACTATCTGAAGAGATCATTTAAAATAAGTTTCACATTCTCATTGCCACTTTTTCCGTGGCATTCTTAGATTTCAAATACGACGTTTTGCCGGCTCTTGATGGCAATCATCAATTTATTTTTGTTTCAATACAGACCTGTATTTTTACTTTCTTACCCGTTAGAACTAACTATTTTTTTAACAAATACTCCCTAAGAGGATTAGGTTACTCCATCTCTGTATAATGAATTACTTTATATTGGAAATCCTTAGTCTTGTCAATTTTTCGATAAGTGAGACACATTAATGGTTTTGGGAGATCGGAAGCTTCTAAAAACTGAATTTCATTCTTTATTTTGCAATCCTTGCAGATAGTTCTTTTTAAAACTTTACAGATTTGAAATATTTTATGCATTAGTCGATCGGATACAAAAATTAGTTGTAGTTGATAAAAACGAGTTTGATTTAGAAGGATCCATTCGATCGGATATGCCTATAATTTGCGGTAAAAAACCGGCCCGACGAATGCTCTAACCTATCTAGGATTTTTTACTTTCAGCAACATACCTATATTAGCAATAATGTTAAATTCAGTCACATAATAGCATTTCGCATACATACTTTTACTTATATATACAAACATTAGAGAAAATGATAAGTGAACCGCGCCATTATCTCTGACAATATCTTTATGTAGGGCATTATGGGACATTTCTCGTAGAGAATGCTAATGCGAAATAGTAAAGGGATAGGGGAAAAATGCGTTATGAAATCACGGTTATGTGACAAATAACGGTTGACCCGTAAACATTCGATGTATAATTTGGTCAGATAGAGTCCGTGGCACACGCGACTCCGCTAAGTTATTATATTTACAGGGTGCAACAAATTTATATGTTCTGTGCGTGGAATATTCATTTCGAGACGATTTTTACATCTGATTTATATATATATATATATATATATATATCACAAACAA
>MU190091.1:27125-45978 GCA_016904865.1 Pissodes strobi
CTGCACATTGCAGTTGATGGACATATCTCAGACACATTCACCATTAACGCGGGCGTGCCTCAGGGTGCAATACTTTCACCAACCCTGTTCCTCATCTATTTTAATGATCTGGTGACCGAAACGAATAATCCTGTTTACAGTCTTGCAGATGACAGTACCCTTGTCTCCGAATTTAGATCAGAAAAACCTTTACCAGCGACTGAGACTTATCACTGCAGACAGAAGCAGATTACAGCAATTAATCAAGACCTGGAGAAAGTTCAAACTTGGAGCGACAGAAATTTGGTCCAGTTTAATGCGGCAAAGACCCAAGCAGTCACGTTTACCAAGAGGGCCAATGCGGCGGGACCTGACATCCTTATAGCAGGATCGACCATTCCTTCATTCTCGTCAGTAGGACTGTCTTGGTCAACAGCCATATGTCCTGGCATAACCACGTCGCTAACACCGCAAAATCAGCCTCTCAGAATATTGCTCACACATCTGGGGTGCCGCACCAAAGCACACCCTAAAACTGCTGGATTCCATTCAGAAGAGAGCTGTGCGTCTCGTCGGCGACCCGGAGTTGACCCGGAATCTGGATGGCCTGGAACACCGCAGACCTATGGCCGAGATGTCCCTGTTTTACAGATACTTTCACGGCAGATATTCCCAGGATTTGGCCTGCTTCATCCCGCCCCAGGCAACACCTGTCAGACAGTCACGACAGACGGCAAGAGCGCACCGGTTCGTCGTACAACTGGGAATACCTAGAACATCGATTTACAAGAACTCCTTTATCTGGCGCCCTGCATCACTGTGGAACTCACTCCCAGGACATCTGTTTACCTATTACAACCTGCAACTATTCAAGAACCGTGTCAATCAACACCTTCGCACACAAACCGCTCGTCGAGCGCCATAGGATCTCCCTTTAGTGTGTTTGCCACTGCCATTAAAAAAAAACCTTACTGCTGTAGTACAGCGCGCCTAAAGAAGGTTCACTTCAATAATGCAATATAATCGTCTATTGCCTATAATAGTTCATGCTGTACTACAAAGTTGATATCCCTCTCTTAAAAAGATAGTATTTGGCATCAAAATGACCTGATACTATTTACGTTATCAACTCTGTGGGCAACTAGAAAACAAGTGCTTTAGTACACTCATCTAAAAATTACATATCTAAACTCGTACCTACTGTGATAAGTTGCCTCCCGGACATGTAACGTAAATCTCTACTTCGTTCAGATATTTATGATTATCAACAAATTTTCTAGCACTGCACGCCATTGAAATAGCGTAAGCAAATCAAAGTACAGACAAATAAAAATCCTGACAAAGTTATGATGTACTGAGGCCGCGTTTTTTATCATAGATCTACCCTTTTATACATATTAACATACGCATATAATACGCAGGGTGGCTAGAAATATAAAACGTTTGCTCGTTAGGTTAGGGTCCGCTTACATAAAACTGAGTACTTACATGCTACGTTACTAGTATTTAATTTAAGGTTTAGTAACGTTATTAATTTTCTGAACTATTCCCGAAGTAGATTTTCTCGAAGCAATCTTTGGGTATATTTATTGAGATATGATGCAAACATCTCGGCTTAGTTCATATAATTAAGTTTTAGTATTAGGTAGGTAGGTATAGTTTTTATTATTATTATAATATTTTTTTGGTTTTGAATTAGTATTGGCTAATTTCGGTTAGTTCTGATTATATACGGTTAGTTTGTACTAACTTTCGCTAAATTTGGTTAGTCTGGGATGGATGTGATTTGTTATTTTTTAAATTTTGGTCAATTTCCGCAGCTTTTAGTTAGTTTTTGTTAGTCTGGATTAGATTTGTTTAGTTTGGATTTGTAAAAATGACCGATGATATTTTTGTGATATATTCATTTTTGGTTAGAATTGGTAAGCTTTGGTTAATGTTATTTAATTTTGGATAGTTTGGAGTAGTTTTAGTGAGATTTGGTCGGTATTGGTTACTAAAAGTCAAGCGCAAGTGGCGCATGCGAATTTTTTTGATTCTTTTATTTTTTGTTAGTTCAGGCTAGCAAAAAAAACGTATGGATAGTGCCTTTTTAATTATTTTTAACTAAAGCACGCATCAATTGAAACGATACACCTTAAAAAAACACCAACTTTTAAACGCTGCAACTCAGCCATAATACAGTTTAATTTGGACTTTTTGCACCATGCCTAAAAGGGTGATTCTCTAGCTATAAACTACTTGTAAAATTAAGTTAAAATATTACAAGCTGTCTATTATACAGGGTGTTGAAATAGTGAGTGCAAAAACCTTAATTTTTGACCAAGAATTTCTGCTCGGTGAGGAAAGTAATTTTGGATATTACTATACTTCCTGAAGTATTGGGCCTATATATCGGGACGTCTTTGCAAATTTGATCTTACCTTACCTACTTATATACCGGCGGAGAAATCGTCAATTTTTAAAATGTGTGCATTTTTATGTGTGCGTTTCCGTGTGTTTTAGCCTGGCATTATACATACGACTCGAAATTTCTTATTAGGGTTAACACTTAGTGTCACCAAAATACTATTAAAATGTTGCTCAGCGTTATTTCTACAGGGCAACAAGAAAAATTGTGTGTAAATCGGTTTTCGTCAAGGTTGTTATAGGAGTTGTCGGGAAAATGATGTAAATGGAAATTCTTGTTTAAAAGCATCAGCAAATTTATTAATATAACCGATGTGCCTAAAAATGTTTTGCACGCGGAAAATTAAAAATTATTTTTTCACTCATTATTTTTTCACCACCCTATATAATTGACAAAATATCTTTTCACGTTTTTTTTGTGCTTTAATTTGACGATTCAAGGTTTGCCAATTTTTAGGTGTATCGGTTTATCGAGTTTTTTTTTAAATAGAAATACCATAACCTCAAAATTGCAAAAACGGTTTTACGGGCCACTCTTGTAATTTAAACAAGAGTTTCCATTTACCAAATTTTCCTATAACAAGCTTGACGAAAACTGATTTAAAAAATTTTTTTGTCGCCCTGTATAAATAACGCTGAGCAACATTTTAATAATGTTTTGGTGACAGATTAGCACTGCATACTAATAACTGTTAACCCTAATAAGACATTTAGAGTCGTATGTGCATTGCCACGCTAGAACACCCGAAAACGCCATAAAATTCACACATTTGAAAAATTTACGATTTCTCCGCCGGTATATAAGGTAACATCAAATTTGCAGAGACGTCCCGAGATACAGGCCCAATACTTAAGAAAGTAGTAATATCCAAAATTACCTTTCTCTTCGGGCAGAAATTCTTGGTCAAGAATGAGGGTTTTTGCACTCACTATTTCTACACCCTGTATAATTGACGGAGTGCAATATTTTCACTTCATTCTACAAGCAGTTTATAGCTAAAGAATCGGCCTTTTAGGAATAGTGCAAAAAGTCCAAATTAAACTATATTTGGCTGAGTTGCAGCGTTTCAAAGTTGGTGTTTTTTTAAGGTGTATCATTTCAATTGATGCGTACTTTAGTTTAAACTACAGCTAAAATGTATTGGAAATTAAAATAACTGAATCTTGTGTATTTTATTATGCTAATCAACAATAAACCAGACAAAAATGTCTTGGTTGGTTCCGGTTTTATTGGATCCTGATGATAAAATTTAGCCTACGAGTACCTACTCTATATCTGGTTGTTACTTTGAAGAATTGCATTATAAAATGAATATTATTTTATTATTCATTTTAGAAATAATAAGTGCAGAGTAAAGTACCTAGGATTAAATTGCGATTTGTTAGTTAATCATGTTTTACCCTTGTATTGTAATTTGTGAATTTTAAGCAATATGTCGCCGAAAAAAAATTACACTCAGCCATTTAATAAGAAAAGCTTACCATATGCGTTTTGGCTGCAAAATTGGAGACCAAGATAAGAGCTGAGCACCTCATGATATTGCAATAATTATGAGAACAATGTCTGGAGGTGGATAAGTGGGAAAGGAAAAACAATGGCTGCCTATGCTCCCCCGCACCTTTTTTAATTGCAATACTGGCCAGCACAGCTTCGTTGGAGCTAGCACAATCTAGCACAACCAAAAAAAAAAATGCTAGCACAACCACATTTTTTAAAATAATATACCACAAATGCGGGGGGGGGGGGGCTAAGTTAACGTTTGGGTTCTTTTGAGGGTTGGTACAGATAATTAATGTAGGAGTGTGCTTAGTACCTAGCACAACCTAGCACACATCCCGCCAAAGCTAGCACTTTAATATAAAAGAAATTAAGGTGTATTGAAAGCGGGGTGGGGGGTGGGGGCAACTTCACGTTGCCCCCCCCCCCCCACTTAATATTTTTCCGTCAAATTGCTATCACAGCAAGCTTAGACCTAGCATATGGTAGCACAACTATTTTGAGAGCTAGCACACCCCTACAGTTGAATATATAGGAGATGGGTGAATTTTTGCTGGCAGCCCCTCAGTTAATATTTTTCCGTCAAATTGCTAGCACAACAAGCTTAGACCTAGCATAGGGTAGCACAACTATTTTGAGAGCTAGCACACCCCTACATTTGAATATATAGAGGATATGGTGAATTTTTGTTTATATATTTCCGTCAAAGAGCAGCTTAGACCTAGCACCGGCTAGCACAACCATTTTAAGAACTAGCACACCCCTATAGTTGAATATATAGGGAATGGAATGAATTTTAGCCGGCCGCTCCTCAGCTAATATTTTTCCGTCAAATTGCTAGCATATTATTTTGGGAACTAGTATATTTCAAGATGGTTGTTTGGTTAAAGGGATACATTTACATCATACCACCGTAAAAATTAAAATTTCAAAAGCATATACAGGGTGGTAAAAAAAACATTTCTCATTTTTTTTTAATTTCTCCGCTATTTAGCGTCGGACGAAAAATTGCATAAAAAATTTTTTATTCCAAATTAGGAGGTGCATCATCGACTTCAATACATTTTCTCCAAAAATTTCATAATTTTGGAGATATTCGCGAGAAAGATCGAAAAACGACGTTTTTTGAAGAAAAAGAGCATACATTTTTATTTTAATTACGACGACTCAAGTATAGATTAAACGCCATCAAAATACATATTTTTGGTAGTAAGAATTTTTGTCGTATCCCTCGTAGCTTTCGAGTTATGGTTTTTCTCGCTTGGAGGCCGCTATCGCTAAAGCTAAGAATATTGTTTTTTTTCGTAAAGAACTTTTTGTTTGTCTTTGTGCCCTGTATCTAAAATCAAAATTTTAAGTCGGAAGAAAATAATGGAAAAAAGCCGGTAGGTTTCGGCTGCTACTGGTCAAAATAAAGGTAAGGTCGATATAAAAATACGGTTTTGTCCGTTTTGCCGATATTCATATATTTACCGGAACCTACCGGTTAAAAGCGCGGGTTAGGTTCCATTCAGGGGTTATAATTTAGGGGCCAAATGGAAAATATGGATATTTTTTAAATTTCAATATGGATTAATTGAGGTTCTCCTAGGCTCCTACTGCGAAACATAATCAGCGATAGGTTCTTGACGAGGTTGAATTCGAACTCAGGACCGTCCCTAACCTTCCTAACCCAAATTTCAACCCTCCCGACTTAACGATAGCAAAATTCCCTATTTAGGAGCCTCTATAGAAGACTTAGAGACTTGATTTTTCTTGGGGGGGGGGGGTCCTGCCGGTCCCCTTTGTTTCTGTCCGAATCCAGACTCGCTAGTTCAAAATTTACAACAAAAACCGGTAGGAGCCGGATTTCCGGTAAGTTCCAAATTCGAAAAAACCGTCTCCTATATATAAAAATACGTTCGGAAGCGTTTTTCTCCGAATTAATATTTAGGGTCCAAAACGACGATTTTCCACTTTCGAAAAGTTTGGGCACACGTTTTGGGAAGTATGAGCCGCGGATCGAAAATCGCAGATATTGCTTTTTAAGTCTCGCCCGTGAGGTGAATAATTTTAGGTCCGTTAACCTGCGGGTGGAGATGGGGGTTGCATAATTTTATAGCCTACATCGACCAACAAAGTGTAACCAAGAGAAAATAATGTAGAAAATTTCCAAGAATATAATTTTTCGACCTCCTACCGCGGAACCTATTTGCGGTAGGTTCCCGCTGAGGTCAGATTCGAACTCGCAGCACCAATCCGAATTTCAGCCGATTATCTCCGAGGCCTCTTTTGGGTACCTAAATAGGTGCCGATAGGTTCCCAAAATTTTTTTCGTTTATATCGCTCTGGTCCGAACTACTACACAGACGTCATCGATTTTGGCCGAAAAAAAACTTTTTTCTGGAACCTGCCCGGTAGGCTCCACGGGTCCCTAATGTTCAGATTCGGTGTTTTTGATCCCGAAAGCCCTCGAGTACCAGTTAGGCCAAATCGCAGCTCACGTTCCCTTTAACCAAAATGGTTTAAGCTTGCTGTTATGACTGAAAAATATTAGCTGAAAGGCGGCCAGCAAAAATGCATTCCATCCCCTATATATTCAACTGTAGGACTGTGCTAGCTCTTAAAATGGTTGTGCTAGCCTGTGCTAGGACTAAACTTGCTGTGCTAGTAATTTGATGGAAAAATATTAGCTGAGAGGCGGCCAGCAAAAATTCACCTCATCCCCTATATATTCAACTATAGGGGTGTGCTAGCTCTTAAAATGGTTGTGATAGCTTGTGCTAGGTCTAAGCTTGCTGTGCATAACAATCATCTTTACCAACCCTCAAAAGAACCCAAACGTTAACTTAGCCCCCCCCCCCCGCATTTGTGGTCTATTATTTTCAAAATTGTAGTTGTGCTAGCATTTTTTCTAGTTGTGCTAGACTGTGCTAGCTCCAAAGAAGCTGTGCTGGTCAGTATTGCAATTAAAAAGAGGCAGGGGGGGATAGCGTTAACCCAGCCCTTCCCCCCTCCCTGCAATTAGATGATATTCTTATTACTATGAGTGTGCTAGCTAACGGACCTATCTGGTTGCTACTTTTGTTTGACTCCTCCTATCAGAAAAGACATTATCGAGAGGAAAAGCTTCGCAATAAGACATTCAAATCTACAATCTGCCATGCGTCCGGTGCCTCATAGTGATGAATTTTCTATATTCCTAATCCACTTGAGAAGTACGCTCCGGTAAAGAGCCCAATCAAAATTAATCAAAACCAATTAAGTGATCTCATAAGGGATTTGGATTTATAACGAAGTCATCAGAATAACTTAAGGCCTTTTTTTTAACACACGAACAACTTTGTAGTTTGCAAGGACATTAAATATTTGATGGTTGCTTTAAATATAGACTGCATTTTTATCGATTTATTAAAATTTAGTTTTCAAGCGGTGTTACTGTACAAAGGAAACAAATTGTTATCAGTCTCAGATAGTCATGCGTAATTTAAAATATTGTTACTAGATACTTTACAATACGAGAGATATAAATGGCAAATTTGTGGGGATTTAAAATTGTCGTGATCTTGGTTGGTATGCAACAAAATAATATATCAATTTCTGTTGTTTCTTCTAAGAATGGGACAGTAGAGCACAATCAGAGCATTACAAGACGAAGATATGGCCATCAAGAGTATCAAGACAGTCTTTGGAGCCAGGAAGCAAACATGTCACTAACATATTATTAGCTTCGCCAGAGAAGTTGGGACTTATGATAAATTTTGTAAACGTACAACTAGGATTACTTGCAGATGACAGTACCCTTAACTCCAAATTTAGATCAGAAAAACCTTTACTAGCCACTGAGACTTATCACCGCAGACAGAAGCAGATTACAACAATAATTCAAGATTTGGAGAAGGCTCGAACCCCCCAGCAACACCTGTCAGACAATCGTGACAGACGGCAAGGGCGCACTTGTTCGTTGTACAACTGAAAACACCTAGAACGTCGCTTTACAAGGACTCCTTTGGCTGGCGCACTGCATCACTGTGGACTCACTCCCAGGACATCTGTTTCCCCCTAATTACAACATACAACTATTCAAGAACCGTGCCAATCAACATCTTCGCACACACCGCTCGTCGAGTGCCCTTTAGTGTATGCGCCACTGCCAGAAAAAACACTAAGGCCGTTATTTCGCTTATTTAAAGGAAAATTTTCTTAGGGTCAGTGATACGGAAATTGAGGAGGGAATTTTTGTGGGTCCCCAAATTAGGAATCTTTTCACAAATGCGAAATTTGATTTCATCCTTGAAAAGAAGGAAAAAGGCTCCTCCTTTAAGATGGTGGCATTAAATTTTCTGGGCAACAAAAGATCAAAAAACTACTATGCTGAGCAACTTTCTTTCTTGCTACGGGGAGTTAGGGTGCGATATGTCATTTTCTAGATTCACATCTAGATAATTGTCCGGAAAAATTTAGTGCAGAAAAGTAAGTGATGAACATAGGGAAATATGTCAATATATTTTAAATATGAAGAAGAGACATCAGGTAAAATGGAGTTTGGAGATGTTGGCCGACCACTGCTAGACAAGAGATGTTTCTGAGGTCACTTTCAAGAAACAGATTAAGAAGCACAAGACTAAGCTTATGACTAAGATATGTTAATAAATAACAATACAGTTTGATATCTTCTCGAGCCAACTAGTAACTAGTAACAATTTAGGACTACTTGGGTTTATTTGAACCCAGAAAAATGGCTTATGTTAAAAACAAAAAAAGAAACTTTGTGAGTCACTCTTCACTATTCTGTTTTCGGGTTACAATAACTTTATTATAATCTGAAACTAATCAACTAAAACAGTTATTATCGAAAAAAATTCAATAAATTGGTTCTTCTATTCAGCGCGTTAAGAACAAAATCGCGAGTATCACAGTACATGTGATAGAAGTGAATACTTCTATATTGCGGTTGCTATACTAGAGGATTCGAGTTTTATTGATTAGTTTCCATGTACTCATAGTCTAAGGTTATTCTGTTTATGTGGTTGCCTATATTAAGTTGTGTTTTTATTGAATAAATCGTGACATGACGCGGCAAATCGTGACGTGACGTGACGTTGTTACGGTAATTTTAACAATTCCGTAACATCAGGTTTTTTCGAGTTCGCTTGTATTTATTTTTGGTTTCAAATAATAACTTTTCATCTTCAACCTATTTTGAATTACTGTCTGAACCGACCTGGTAGCAACAGTGTGGAAAATTCCGCATTAAATAGTACGAAAATATTAATAAATACTGAATTCTTATGTTGACCATCAAGTTCATTTAAAACTAATTTTTGTATTTTAAATATATCAGTCGATAATTATCTAGTTAATATAAAATGAAAATTAATATTATGGGTTGAATCTACGTAAATACAGCAGTAGAATATATTATTTAAAATTGATAAATAATTCCAAATATGTAGTTCAGATTTTATGCTTAAAGATCGGTCGCTTCGTACGGTGGAAAAAGGTGAAACATTTGAGACGACTGCTCGGCTGTGCAATTATTTTGAGATATGATTCTGATGGAAAAGTAGGACAGGATTTTTAAAACCTATCTTGTACCGACGACCAGTGTGAGAGGTTGTGAGAAGGTAGGCTTGATATTTTCTTTATTTTTTGCGTTATCTGATTTTTATTGCAAGGTTTCTATATCGAAAAGTCTAAAGCTGCTAAGCTTGCGAATCTCTGATATCTGCCTACTATCGTTTCACATACCACGTTGTCTTTTGTCGTCTGTATGTTAAATAAGCTCGTGAATATCTGATATCTGTCTACTATCGTTTCACACATACCACGTTGTCTTTTGCTGCGGGTATGTTTTTGTCTGTAGGGCATATGTGGGATGGTGGTTTTCTGGAGCTTAAGGCTCTTGGATAAGAGAAAAAAAAGGACTTGATCCTGCAAAAGCAGGGTTACTGAATTTCGGACTTTAGCAATCCAACTAAAGAATCGATCAAAGTGGCCTGTAGGGTTCACATTATTTAGGTTTTAGTTAGAGGTAGCATGTTTAAAAAGTAATAACAAAAACTGTCTATAGTGTGGGATACTCAGTCTAACTTTCTCTGGTATCGGTATCGGATGTTATGAGTTATATTGAGATCTTGCTTATCGAAGCTCGGAGTTGCCGGGCAGACGGGAGATAGACGTACGAAAAAATTCTAGACGCATTGACTAGCGTCTAGTCTCTGCGGTATAACTATTTGCAATCATGCGTAGTTGCGCCTATAGGGAATCAGAGTTAAGCTTAGTTAGTTGTTATTCGGCCTATATAAGCATTTTATCGTCACTTCGATATTTAAAGAACGCCTTCTCAAGCCTTTCTCGACCTTGGTGGGTACAAGATCATAATTGTTTGTTTGTTTTATTTCTCTACTTCTGTTTAAATTTGTCATTACCTTCATTTTTGAATTGAATTGATTTTTGAGTTAGAAAATAGCTAAACAGATAATCAAAATGCAATGATTGCATTTTGATTATCTGTTTAAATTTATCGATTTCACTTTTGTTCTTACCTGAGTATTGTAATTGTTTTTTATTGAAATATTGTTCATCACAATCTTTCTCAGCTTAAACAGCTATTTATTTTATTTATTATTTTTAATCAGTTCACTATTTAATTTAAAACAATAATTATTGTCTACAGTCTAAACAATTCTGTGCAAAGTGGTGGAGGTTATATTAAATTTTCCCTTCAGCGTGTTTTGTCATTCTTCAGCAGTATTAATTGATAGGAATTATTTCTATTATTTATTTCTTTTTTCTCCCCTGTCAATTTCTTTATTAAAAACCTAAGCTAAGACAAGCGAGGCTCTCTGCCAAATTGAAACAGAGTTGTAACTACATTCTTGGTGAACTCTTTAACGGCCTTGTACTGGTTTTTTTCATGCTACTGAGTCCACACGCACTCGGCCTACCAGGACAGCTTCCAGTGACGTCACAGGACAGATCCTAGGCACTACAACAATTTCCAGTAACCCTCTCCAGGAACCATAAGGTGATTAAAGTGCAGATACCGCCAAGAAAATTCAAGAGAATCTCAAATTTAAATCCTAATTTTTGTTAGAAGGAAATAGAATAATTGTTTTTTTGAAATTTCTAATCTTTTATTTTGCACCTTTTCTCATCCATTACACTCGGAAATAAATTTTAATTAGCATGCTCCGAACCTATACACCCTGAGCTATCTTTCAGTTTATATTTTTGGTAAATTAAAGTAATTATTAAAAAGAAAAGTGCATTTATAGTTTATAGTAACAAATTGGCTTTTTATTTGGATTATGTGGTAATTATAATAAGACAATTGAAATTATATCTTAACAAATCAAAGTTTATCTTAACAAATTCAATTTTATCATAACAATGTGACGCGGCTTCAAAAGATCACTCTCATGAAACCAAAGAAGTGTTCACTTCAAAAATTGGATAGTTTCGGTTAGGGTTAGTTTAGGACAGTAAAAAAGCGCGGCAATTTTTCGTTAGACTCTGTTAGTTTGGGTTAATTTGGAACATTTAAGAAAACACGCTGATTATAACCAGTTAAAGTAGTGACTTTTGGCAGGCTTCCAAATTTGAAAGGTGTTTCATCAAATATTAAATATTAACATCTATATTTTAATTAGTTATTTATCAAACACTTAATAACACTTTCCTAGACAACGGTCTAATCGAATAATTTTCCGAAATTCGTACCTTCTGAGAGAGATGTATTTCGGAAGTTGTGTACTGAGTTCAGAGGATATATTTTATTATAAGAAAGACTCAACTAAGGAAGATGTTCCGGGTTAAATTAACTTATGAGTGCGTGGTATTGTGAGTCGGTCTGCTTGTTGTTATGTTAGTTAATCATATAAGTGTTGTCGTAACGTTTTTATTATTTATTTAGAAACTACAAAAAATATGTTTGGAAGTATTAGGGGAGATGACGGTATGGGTTTGGGACGGGTGGTTGATATGTATAGGAATTTAGTTCACCAGTGTGATGTCGATGTATTGAATTCCTAGTCATTTGGTATACGTTCCTTACACTCTCATGTGTAATTTATTGTCAGTTAATCTGGCAACTATGATTCTGTGGCGTCTATTATTTCATCAATAGGTAAACACATGAATTTATCACTGCCCCTCAGGTGAGTAACCCCTTCTCCTTTATTTCTGTTTATTTTTTTATTTCCCAGGCCTCGATATAGATCAATTAAAGCAATGTGGTGTGAATACTATATACCCCATTGGCAAAGATCTTGACCGCGATACATGCAAGTCAGAGAGATAAGGGGGCCCGAGAGTTACGGTTATGACACATGACGCGTGCCGAGCGGTGATGATGAAGAGAGATAGTTAAATGAGTTACAGCTTTTTGATTGCTTTTGTAAAGAAACAGTCACGTTACTTACTTTGAGGTTTGACGCAAAGTAATGATTATATGTCGTGATGTAGGAATAGAACGAGTAAGGTGGAAAACGAAAATAAAATGTTATACATAACAGCTTAAATTTTTTTGTGGAATATGTGGAAATAGTGCAAAAAATTTGGGGGCTTATTTAATTTATATTATGGAAAATCAAATTATTTTTCGGAAAACTCCAGTGACGGATCTACGATCTGTGGGGCCTTGCGCTTGTTTATAATTTTGGGGCTCCCACTTTTTGTATAGATACGATTTTTCTTGTCAACTGCCTTTTTAAATATTTATACGTACTTAGGTACTGCATTTTTTTTCAAACACAATTAATACAAATAAAATAAATATTGTAGTCTTTTACATTTATTTTATGATAAATTGTAACAAGCAAATTTTGGAGAGGCGACGTGCGACGTTCAAATAGGCGAGGACGTGACAACCCTGGAAAACGAATGGCGCAGGAGTAGAATCGAATCTGTGTTATATAATACGGAGTATATAGATAGATTAGAAATAAGGCGTAGATATAGTTATTGTACGATAGCAGAGTCGACTCATGGCGTTATGTAATTATGATAACTGTACTGGCGAAGGTGTATTGGCGAAATAAAACGTGTTACTAAAAATTAGGCGTTTACGAAATATTTATGTAGGTATTGTCATGAAATGTTTTTATCCCGTGACATCACGCCTTGATTAGAGTGCAGAAGAGTAGCTCAGATCCTACGTCAAGTGAGAAGAGATGATAAAGAAAGCACTTCGGATAAACAATAACGACGTATATTGGTCAAACTTAGCAAGAAGTGCGCATGCTTTCTCGATTGAGGTATATTTATGAATTGTTTATAAGTCTTTGGTCACTGTTTTATAAATATAGTTTTTCTAAAGAGTTTGTGTGGTGTTTCATTTATAGTTAGTTTGGGTTAGATTCACTTAAATTTCCACTTAGAGTTTGCACTTAAAGTTTGCACTTGAACTTTACTGATTTTTACTTTGAAAATTATCTTTTAATAAACCTCATGTAGATTCGACTTGTAATACTAAGGGAAGGCAACCCCCGAGTCGCGAGCAATGTGCTCGAGCAAGACGACTCAGGTAAGGAAATTGAGTCCGCGAGCAATGTGCTCGAGCAAGACGACTCAGGTTTAGGTGAGACACAAAGTCTGCCGAATTGAAGGTTCGGTAGCCTATTTATACCATAAAATCTGCTGAGCGTTGCATGTTTAAGGTTGATAAGCTTCAAGTTCAAACTTAGGACAGGGTGATATTTATTGAATAGTTTATGTATTTTAGTAGTTCACAGTATAACAGAAGTGATAAAAACAGCATAAATAGAAAATAAAAAAAGTAAGTATAGGTACCCACCTTATGCGACAAAAATGTAAGGTAAAAAATAAAATTTTTTGAGTTAACAAAAAGATCTAATCATTCTAAAATTAAAATGAGACATGTAAAGTAAACAAAAAAAAATAAAACTATTTTTTTCTTATTGTAATATCTGCAAATTCCCTTATTGTATCGTCGCAATTTTAACTGGTGGTATATCGCTTTCAATCGAAAGTATTCCCAAAAATTGTAATCTTTTCTCTGTCATAACAGTTCGATATTTGTTTTTAATGGTAATTGATTATTGATTATCTAAAGATTCCACTGGAAGAAAAACTTTCGGTCGATGTGCAAATATGTGCTTCAAAGTCAATAAGACATCACCTGAGACGGTATATGCAATTAAACCTCATAAATGGGGCTACAATACTTTCATTTTATGTGGTGTTAGTAGATTTTCATACAAATTTTAAATTTATACTGGCAGAGGAAATAATGACATAAATGGTCTTCCAGAAGAACCTAATATTGGAGCTAGTGCCAATGTGGTTGCTCGGTTGTCACGAATTATTCCGAATGGAAAAAAATTATGTCATATATTTTGACAACTATTATACGTCTTTGAGTTTGTCGCATTACCTGGTCAACTATGGGTATGTATTCTTAAGCACTGTGAAACGTAATCGTTTACCACACTTGTTGCCATCACAAGAAAACATAAATGGGTCCTGATTTTTCGGTTGAATTTGTCTGCAACTTTGAGGGAGGAGACATATCTTCAGTTGCCTGGAGAGATAATAACACTGTCTCTTTGTTATCGACATAATATAGTGAAAATTTGGAGAACTTACAAAAGGAAAAATTGAAAGGTACGATCGAAAAGTCAAGCAAAGGATAAATAGTGATTGTCCCAATTTGGACACCCAACAAAAATCTTAATGGTATGAGTAAGATACATTTTCCAGAAGCTTGAATAAACGATTTGAATGTCTCTGCAGGCCACGACCATCCTGCAATATCCATTTCCCTACTTTCATGTTTGTTAAGGCATATAAGACTTTTGACAGTACTAGTAATGGCCAGGATCTCGAACCATTTCAATTTCCTTACCATTTAGTTCATAAGTCATGGATTTGTATAAGAAAGCTTCCACATTGTTTGTAAGAAGGTAGATACTCGTCTTTTCAGCAAAATATTCCTCAGGAATCTTGGCTTTTATATAAATTTCAGCTTGACTAATAGCAATAAAAATATCTTATTGATTGTTAACAGTCTCTATTTCATCGCTATTGGGAGGAGTTGACCTCATGGATAGCCTTATAGGTCGCTTCAATATCAAAATAAAGTCCAAAATATATATATGAGGTTGTTCTATCACCTTCTTGACATGAGATACAGTGTCGGTTAAATTAGGACAAAATTGCGCATTTAGGTGCCTTACAATATGCCGTTTAGCTAAAAAAGTTTAAACATTCCGAGTATTTCTAGAGATATTCGGAAAAAAACGAAATTTTGAAAAATCGTTTTATTTTTTCCCGGGTTTATTTAAAAACCAATTCCTCGACCAATTCCAAATTGAATTGCACTTTTGCATTGTCACTTTCTTCGATGGCATGTACTTTGGATATTGGCGTTATTAATATATTAGAGCATTTTTAATATTTTTTCATTTGTAAATTTTTTGTTATATATATTTTTTAAATTATTTATTTTGTTTTGGCGAAATTTTGAAGAGTGTAAGTTAATTAAATTTAATTAGAGTTTAAAAAAAAAGTTGGTCTTTATTTAAACCTTGAAGATCACATTATTATTTTTTTTAGGTTATAGAAAAAATTGCGCATTAAAAGGATAAAATAGTACTTTGAGAGGAGATTTTTAACGTGTCTTTACTGATACTGTTAAAAATAAATTGGAAGGCTCCGGCGCGGCGCCGGCGGGGCCCTTGCTGCTCGGGGCCCTACGCTTCAGGGTACTAAGCGTACTGGTAAATGCGCCACTCATCTAACTTTTTAAATAAAAATTAATTAATCGGCCATCATTTCCTATGGTAATTTTTATCATCTGTGTCTTGGAAACGACTATCGATAGAGAGAGTTTTAGCGATGGATACGAGAGGTGTCAAGCATTCTTATATATCTGCATTACATAGGCGCCATTAAATAATTAAAACTTCAATGCTCCTGCAGGCCTCATTATTTTTGAGTTAAACAAGTTCAGTAATGTAGCGAGGGGACCCTTGCATGCCAAAGCTCTCCTCAGCTTCAGGAGCTGTTTAAATATTGCACTGAAATAAACCTTCTATCCAGATTGGTTAATTTTAAATTCTATTTATTTAAATCAATGTATAGTAAAAACCCGATAAATTTGACTTCGTGACAGCCGTACTGTGACGAATTGCCTATACTATTCCCTTAAGAAACCGAGTAGCTATAAACTTCCTCTTTTGTAATTAGTAAAATCAATATTATCAGTGGGTGCTGAATGTCCTTTAATTATTGTCTCTTGATTAATACCTGTTTGTTTAATTTCATTTTTAATTACTACATTAATTTTGGTTTTGTTTTAAGTTCCTAATATATATAGTGTACGCTGATGAAATGCGTGGATGGTTGACCTGGCTAGAAAGTGCCCAAGGTATATCAAACTCCTGAAGAAAAATGATCCTATACACGTGGTCGGTATAAATAATTATTTTTTAAATAATTTATGACCACAAAGGAAGGGGTGGTAATTAACTTTATAATTGACTACTTTAATTAGCGAACAGTTTTAGCATAGGAAGGTGAGATTGTATTCATAGTGTGTGAATTGAAACATGTATTTTAGGTATTAGGTACTTTAACAATGCAAGATTTAATTTGCATTAAATATGATCAACATATAAAATGTTTTCTAACTACTTTCATGCATTCATCCTTTCACACATAAAACTCAATACTGTACATCCGGTTAACTATTATTAAATTCTTGATTATTTAATTTAATATGAACTCCTTTCTTTACTGAATTTAATCAATCTTTCCTTTATTTCAACTAACTGTTTTTTAGTTCACACAAAATACCTTGTTACTTTTCTTCTTCTGCAATTCTCTCAACTTAACTTCACCGGAGATATTAGACTTCGAAACTTTATTCCAATCTTGAGTACAGGAATAGATCTGTCTAACTACAATTTTCCAATCGCCATTTTACTTTCCTCTATCTTCAACAGGAGAGACGCTACGAGTTGTAAGTCTCGAGAAAATGCGGTAAAACGTCCAAAGAGTCCTTAATTCAGTGTTGAAAAAAGGGAACACAGAGTGCACCAAATACGTTCTAAATATCTGTGCAAACAAATGAGAAAACGACTATATATCTTGGCGTCAAACAGAGCTACGAATTGGTAGATGTTCTTGGCGCCAAACTCTAGCAGAGCGATGACAGAACCGATGCTTCACAGTTGAGTGTTTGTAAGGCGCTAAGATCAGAAACAAACCACGAAGAGACAGTTAAGTAAAATAGAAAATTTGTCCTATTCATGTCATCTCTTTTACTTAATGCATTTCCGTATAGCTCTCTCTTCATCTAGCATCACGAAAGGTGATTGTAGATGGAGCCAAAGGTGTGTCGACGTTGTTACAAAAACAAATGATATTTGTCTTTGTCTAACTCATGGAATTCTGAGTTAGAAGCTGAACAGCTGAATACTAGATGACAACGACAAGTATGACTATGACAGTTCAATAATACGTTACACCATGTTTTTATTTTAGGCTGTCGTTAGTTTGGCTTGCTGGTGTTTTCTTATTTTTTTTGTGTTCATTTTATAATTTTTTGCTGGAGAGGTATACTTTTTCGTTCATCTTGTGACTGAAACGTTCATTTGTCTAAGTAATGAAGTTTGATCAGTGGACTACTTAATAGAGACAAAACATGGAGCACCATGGCTGCTTGCATTGTTTATGGATTAAGAGAAGATGAAGTTGAAAAAATAAAAATTGCACCATTTTCCTTCTCCCTTATCTTAAGTCTCTGCACAGACATTAAATCAGAGATTAAATATAATTTTGTATTTTTATAATGAACTGTGACATTTGTTTCAATTTTTTCTAATGGTTATTGATTTTTAATTTTAAGTAAGTACATATGGTAGGCATATCTTCAGTTCACTTATTATTGTTTGTATTACACTCTGACTATTAATTTCAAGTGACTCGTTTGTAGTAATGAATATACTTTTTATGAAATATGATGCATTTCGATTAACATGCCTTGTCTATTGTCTACGGTAGATTATTTCAATATTGTTTCGATCAACTTTTCGTTTTAGGTTTTGTCAACCAACATCTTGAAAATAAATGAATTTTTAGCGTTTTTAAAACTGCAATTTTCTTATATCAACGATTTTGATGCTTTTGATGAGGTGGAGATTTCTAAAATTTTATTTTGTATTTGTGTGACTATTTGTCTAAAACTGTTTGGGAATATTGCATAAACTCATCCTTTTTAAAATTAGAATTAGAAGATCTTCACCGCATCAGAATGGATAAAATATAACAAAAAAGCAATCAAAGAAACATTCAAACCTTTCATGAAGCCAGACAGATATAGCATCGATCCGCTTTTCCTCATCTATTACTTCGGAACTTTTCTTATTATTTAGTTGAGTGTCTCTTCGTTGCTTGTCTCCGCTAAAATCAAATTTTTCCTACCGACAGTGAGAATAAAGCGGGAAGAAACATGTTCTTTCTTTATTTGACATATTGCTGTTCACACAACATTGACGGAGACAAAGATATATTAAATTGAGAGCCATTAATAACGTTTTCCTTGACGGAGTGACAACCTGTTTTCCAGCGATTGTTTTATATAATGGAATCTATTCTACCGACAATACAAGTTTGGACTATGGAGTAACTGAAATACAATGCTTTAAATGCACAAACTGCTGTTTACCTAGTCTGAAATAAATTTACTTGGGTTTTAGTTATAACCAATCATACTGCAATTTCAGGTATCAATATTACTGTATGACGTATATTTTCACACACTGCACCGGTGCGTGAAGTGTCATATATTTTATGGGATTTATTTCGCGCACACTCGCATAAGAATCCACGTATTTCCCGCGTGTGCTTGTTTTGTTTTGGATGGAATTTGCGGACAACTGTTATTAAAAATAGTTGTGTCATTGCGTTAAGGTTTGTCAGTTGTGACACAGAATACTATAATTGCATTTAGTTATTAGA